>VXBT01001736.1:212738-244050 GCA_013400235.1 Oriolus oriolus | reverse complement strand
TCCACGGGGGATGCAGAGATCCACCTGCAGCCCGTGGGGGAGGTGCCCACGCCGGAGCGGGTGGATGCCTGGAGGAGGCTGTGATCCAGGGGAAGACCCGGTGGAGAGAGAGGGCCCTTGCTCCCAGGCTGGAGCAGCCTGTCCTTGGAGGACTGCACCCCATGGGAAGTGACCCATGCCGCAGCAGTTTTGAGAGGCCTCCCAAAACTCCCCATGAAGCCTCTGTTAACCCTTTTTCCTCTTTTCCCTCCTCTGCCCAGCTGTGGTAGGAGAGGGTGAGCGAACGACTCTCATGGGTGCCTGGCGTTGGGCCAGTGTCAAGCCATGACATGGTCTCAGGTCCATTTTGGAGAGATAATCTTGAAGTACCCTAGCTGCTACTAAATCCAGTTCATTTGTAAATACCTTCATAATTTAAAAATCTTTCTTCACAGGCTTTAAAACTAAAAGACTGACTGGCATTAGCATAAATAGATGATTTTATAATCCCAGCAACATTAAGGCATTTCTATAATATGCTGACTCTGAATTATCTTGGTTTATCTACTTACTCAAATCCAAACTATGACTTTGTTTTATCTTCAAATTTTTTTTCTTTTTAGATTTCTACAGAATTGCTGAGGTAGTTTAGGAACATGACCTTTGACCAGACTCAACTCAATACCAAACTAAATTTTAACCTGCAATGGAAACAGTTATATTGCCCTTTATTTTTAAAAAGTTTGGTTTTCACATCTTCTTTACTGAGACATAATAAAGATATTCTGCTTTGTGTACTTGAAGGTGTGGCTATATAAACTGAGCCAATTATAAAAATCCAGGAATAAATGGAATTATTGAACAAATTATTTTGTACCATTATGCACAACTATTTCTGAAAAATATTTTCCGATATTAGAAATGGAAAACCACCTTAAAGTATCATTTTTTATTATGTCCTATGTAATTATGCTAGGATATTATCCTTCATCTTTTATCTCCTCCTTTTTTGAATCATCTTGTGTTTTCTGTAGAAGACAGGAAATTAAGAGGCTGGGTTAGTTTGCTTCTGTTCAAACTAAAATATGTTGAAGTCTTCATTGTGGCACTGCAAGATAATTTCCTTACAAGTTCTTTGGTAATATAAGTATTGGTTTACCTGTCCTGCTTTTGCATTTTCACAAACAAATGTTTCATAATAGTTGGCAAACTCTGGTGCATGATCATTTATGTCTAAAATCCGTATGAAGACAGGTATCTGGCTACTTTGTTTAGGATTATCTGAAAAAAGAAAATTATTTATATTACAATACAAAGAGATATGTATGTAAAAATAATCCAATACATTTTTTTCCAACAGATATTAGAAATGTTCAGTTTTCTTGATTACACTAAAACAATGGTATTTCATTTCCTGCTGACATACATTGCATATACATAAAAGTCCTATTTACAATTGGAACAAGTTTTTCTATTATTATATATAGATATATATATATATATATATAATATAAAGTATGCTTAAATTGATTTGCATTAAAAACAGGTCACTGAGTTGTTATGGAGTTGTATTTTATGTATCAGTGCAGCAAATGATTCATTGCAAAAATTGTTTCATGAGGCTGAGCTGTTAAGAACACTCACCTTTTCAAATCAACACAGCAGTAAAACAGTGTCAGTCAAAAACACCACCACCACAAACACACAAAACACAAACCCACAAAACACCCAAATCAAAGTTGTCCTTTCTCCCCTAACTGTAAAAAACCAAACAGTAAAATGGCATATGCAGGATATGATCTTCAATCACTCTTCACAAGCCTCCAGACTCAAGGCATTGCCAGAGAGGGTTCTTGCACTATACATATTGAAAATGTAGAACGTTTTTGACCAAACAATGAAAAGCATTTAAGAGGAAAAGATAAAAGATATCAATCTTTCTGAAAATGGGGATATGATTCATCTCTCCATATTACCCAACTCCCAGACTCTTAAGCACATTGACTCCGGGGGAATCTGTATGGAGAATAAAGGAAGGGAGAACAGTTTTTCAAATCCGTGTCTGTTTCCCTCTTTGATGACTGTTGCCTCAGAAAAAAGCTAGGCAAGAGACATATCTAAACATATCTAACAGAATAGTAAAGAATCCAGGTGAAACATTAGACCCAGATTTTACTTCAGAAGGCAAAGAATTTCCTCTAGTATTGGCTTCAAGCAAAGCTATTTTCTGAAATAAGTCAAATCAGTTGAGGTAAATTGTTCTCATTTACAGAGGTTATTCTGACAATGAATTTGTATGTCATGGACATTTTTTTTCCCCTTTCCCCAAGGATTTTTCCCAAAGACTTAGCTTGGGATAGAGCCTGTGCAACACATCTGCACCAAATTATTTGATGTGAATTCTCAGGGAACCAGTTAACTTGTCTAATATATACAGTACGTGGTTTTGTTGAGCCTGAGAGTTCCAAAGTATCTTTTAAAAGCCGGGCAAAACATACCTTAAAATAATAAATTGGACTTTTAGATGTGTGTCTAAAGATGTCCTGTCTATTGATAATATCTGGATAAGAGCACAACTAATGAAACAAGATAAGATAAGCCATAGATACTGTAGAATTTAATTCTTTTCTTAGTTCAAACATGCGTCTGAGATAAATTTTATCTTCAGCTTACTGATTTCAGTTGCTATGACAGTGATGTTGTGCCAGGGAGTTTCTTCTCGGTCAAGTGGCTTTGAGAGGAATAAGGATCCATTTCCTGAATAGATGTTGAATATTCTGTCAAGGTCAGTGTGTCGATCTACAGAATATCTGTCAAGATACAAATACAAGTGAGCATCACTATCTCCTGTTGCAGTCTCCAGTTTAGCTCACAACCACCTCTAAAAGTTTTCTAATTTTAACTGTGCTTAATCAAGAATGTTTTCTTTACAATTAACCTGAGCTTTTCCATAGCTGCCTACATGCTGCAAATACTTTGAAACAATTTTAAGACTAGCAAGCAGGATGAAGAACAATTATTATGTGGGTAGGTTTTAGATGGATAATTGAAATTACATTTTAGCTCATAAAGTGGATTCTGGAATAACAACTAAAAGTGAATATTTTTAAGTAACATATTTTGCAAATTAATTGTTTCTTAGAGAACTTTGTCACCAAAGGACACATACTGAAGACATGAGGAGCTATCAATTTATTAAAAAAAATATTTTTGAGGTGTCACGAGGACCACCAAACTCAACAGAAAAATCTTTCAATTAGTTGCTCTTTTGGATGAAATTTCTTCAAATCTTGTTTTATGATACTTTCTTTTGCTTTGTTCTTACCCAGTAAAGAAAAACTTGTTTTACAGCTGTTTTTTAATTAGCCTAGTAGCTGGCAGTCATTATCAGGTTAAATTGAGATTTTATAAATGTTTTACTTAAAAATATTTTATTGTCTTCCTGCTCTCACACCTCCTACCTCAAAGCATACTGCTGCAGGGCATAGAAGGCTTGTTCAGAAATGGAGAGATCAGTTTTCATAATCACTTGCACGGTAAATACACAAATTTAAGCGCTGTGTTTGTCACTGCAGATAATAATAGCAGATTGGTAACAATTACAGCAATTTCACAGTGCTGAGCTCTCATCTCTAATTGTTATGACTTTCTCGCAATAATTTCTTATTCAATATACTTTGATCATTAAATAGTTAAGCTATGGAACATGGATGTTATGTACAGAAGTCTGACTGTTATCAAGCATCAGGGAGCATAGAAATACACTATTTTGAGTTTTTTACATGGTATAGAAGCATAATTTTATGAACAGTTTGGTGAAATTACTAGAACAGGCTGTCAATTAAATGCTGACATCTCCTTTATTTTTACCTGGTGCCTATAGACTGTTCTTCAAAAGCATTGTCTGCACTGCTCATTGTGCTAATTGTATTTGCCTTCACAAGCTCATGTAGATATTTCCCTATTCGACACTTTTCAACAGCACCCATGTGCTTAATTACCCAAACAGCCTCTTAATACTTTGCACTCTCATCACCGTCTGTGCATGAGACTTGACCCACATCTAAAGAATTTTATATTGTGTAATGGCTTACTTTATTGCATTCTTTGCTGCATCTGGATCTTGTGCTGCAACCTGCCCAATAATGCTTCCTTCCTTGGCATCTTCATCTACCTCTATTAAATACCAGGGTCTGCTGAACACTGGAGGTTCATCAATGTCTTCAACAGAAATTTTGACCAAAGCTGTGTCTTTGAATGGCCCCAGCTGAAGAAAACGAGGATCAGGATGAGTGTTGGTTGCTTCTACTCTTAGGGTATATAACACCTTGTTTTCAAAATCCAGATGCTGAGGAGCAAATAATAATAATAAAGAAAATTATATCATTTTACAAAAAAAATGTATGTTTTACAACGCTGAATCAAAAGTTGGAACATTTTTAGGAGCAAAAGCTCTAAATTTTAATCCATCTTGGGGAAGATGGAGTGTATTAAGTCTTATTCTAGTCATTAAAAAAATAAGGATTCTTATAGGATAGCAAGGCAACTATGATCCCTCTGCCCATTAATTGTTCATGTTCCTGAAAAAAACAGGAGGTTTCGGCCTATGTAAAAATAGAAAGAAAGAAACAGGGAAGTTTTGCTCAGTCCACAACAAGGAGTTGTGTAAAGTCTAATTTGTCTCATCTAACTGGCAGTAAAAAGAGCAATTATTCCAGTTCTTAAATGCTCTCTGTCCTATTTACCTTTTCTTTACTCTTCCCCCATTAGCATCTATCCTTGCCTGTTTGGCATTTGGAGCAACCCAGACTTGTCCCTGGTCTCCATGTTCTGCAGTGAAAAGAAAATCTGTGAAGTCTGATTTTCAATCTATGTGACCTTTACATCATGAATATCCATATATGTGTATGTATATAGATGTTCATACATACCTATATAAAAAAGTATACGTTTTCAAATATGTTTATAGATCTATATTTTATTTATACGCAGGTATCAATTAATGTAACTGATATATTTAATAACACTAGATTTAAAAAGAGTGTTCAGAGTTTAACAGGCTGAATTCTGAAAAGCAACCAATAAATCTATCAGAGATGGTGTTTAAAATAAATTTCTGTGAATGTCTTTGAACTTTCATTGACATCATATGTAACAACTGAAGTATCACCAAGACTGAACCTAAACAAAGACGGATTTTTAGTACTGGAGATAACTGACTGTTGGACAGATCAGAGAGGGAGAGTTTAGCCTTGGACATGTAAATTCATCAAACTCCAGGATATAGTAAGTCGTACCACAGCAAGCAGCTGATAAACCCCACAGTGAACTGAACCCCTCCAGGTTTTCACAGCCCTAATTTGAAAGTACTGCGTGTGAGACTCTATATATTGAACAGACAGCAGCCACTGAAACATTGCTTTATGTGAAGTGACATGCCAGTAAATTTCTCTTGAGACTTGAAAATAACAGATACCTGCTGAAGAAAGAGAAGAACGAAACTAATACAACAGCTCCTTGGCAGCCTGACCCCTTGTGAGATCTACCCTCCCTTCCCCTGGAAAAAGAAAAATAACTGTAACATCTGAAGAGCTAAGTACATATAAAAGAGAGGGAGAAAAAATAAACCTTTTTGACGGTTATAATCCCTTCCTGTGTGTCCTTGTCAGTGATGATATCAAACATGTCGGATCCATCCCCATTGGAGATGCTATACTCAATCTCTGCATTTTCTCCCACATCGGGGTCATTGGCTTTAATTCTGCCAAGAGGAGTCCCAGGTGGTGCAGATTCAGGAGAGCTGAACTGGTAGGAGCCTGGAAGAGCAAAAACAAGCATTTATTGTTTTGAGCAACTTTTTTCTTCTGAATAAAAACCATCTTCAATTTCACCTAGATTTTTTACATAACTTGAAGTTCCAAACACTTTAAGAAAAATGCTGCTAGTCATCACACTAAACTTTAAAACAGGATTCAGAATTGATTGACAAACTGTCACAAAAATTTCAAGTTATTCTTCAAAGCCATTTAAGACAGTGCTATTTTATTTTTTTTTTTCAGTTTTAAGGGGAGAAGGAGCTAAACAGTAAGGTACCAGTTCTTACCTTGATTACTAACACTATATATATATTATTTTTTCTCTAAAAACTTCCTAAATCTTCCTAGATATATTTAGAAATAGAAGACAATTTTGTTTTGTTTTCTTAGTGTACAAGAGTTATAGAAATCAGTGAGGATTTTGGAAAGACACTAAAATAGAATAGCCTTTTCTTTTAATTATTTTGAAATATATTCTAGTAAGTGTTCTGTTTGAAAATAATTCATTCATCTGTTATTGATAACACATACTAAAGAGTCAGAGAGCATTTGGATACATGTTCGTGTTAATTGCTATTGCTGTTTTTATAATCAGAGTCTTCTAGAAAAAAATCTGATTACACAGACATTTTACCCTTTCTTGTGTGTATGAAAGGTGAATTTATATGTATTTCCTGACAACATATGTAAGAAAAAATCTCATTATAAAGACATGGTGTAGCAGGAAAGGTATTAATCAGATGCATTTTTGACCAGGTTTTTTGAAGATGTTTCATCCTTAGCAAGACAAAAAAATTCTAAATCTGTATCTTCTGTTATTCGCTATCAAGAAAATGTAAAAAAAATCTGATGGGTTCATATTTTGCACATAACATGCCAAGATCTGATGTTTCTTTTGATCTGTTTTTTCATGTAAAGTCAAATTACTTTACTGAGTGAAGTAATAGCATTGGAGAAATCCCTAATCTGACCAAATTAGTACCTAATGAAATGTACAGCCCTTATTCAAAGAATCCAATTAGAATATGTATAAAGTTTATTGACCTTTAGTGAAGTACAGTCAATTCTCTTTCTTGCAACAACCCTACTCCCTACATTTACATGTCCTTTGCCTTTTAAGACACCTAAAATGTCCTGACTATTCCTGATTATTTCAAGGAATATATCAAAATTCTGAGTGCAGAATGAGTTTCTGTCCACAGCTGTAAAGACTAAGTACAAAAGAGAGTCACTGAAAATACCCTCTATTTATAGAGATGTGTAGCACAATGGAAGCTAATGCTTGATGCTAAATTGTGATTGCTGTTACAAATTCAAGGTTGTAAGTGAAAACTCAGCAGTAGCCTGTTTGACTGCGATCCACACAGGCTAAAATGCATATTTTTCCCTTAAACCAGCCTGCAAATGGGATGAAGGTAGGACTCCTGGCAGCTAAAACATGAGTTTGAAGCCGTGAACCCTTGACAAATTCAATCGTTTGGCAGCTGAGCCAGAAATACCATAAGAACAGATTCAGTCATTGTACTTATTACTCCTTCCAGATAAATACCTCCCTTTAGTGCTTTTTCGTTTGAAGCATTCCTATTTTTGTGGTGCTGTGTGAATGCTACATATTTTCGGCCTGTGAGATGGCTATTTGGTTTAGAGTACAATAGGATTCAAAATGTGTAAGATTTCTGTTATAGTACCATTTAAATTCCATTTAGGCCTCTGTCTTCCAATTTTCCATGACTCCTTCCAGGAAACAAAACAAAACAGAAAACAATTCTTCTTAATGCAGTCTGAACAACCAGGACTTCACAGTGCTGTTTTACTTTCTCCTATCCCTCTAAAATATTAATTTTTGTCTCTTAAATACCTTGGTATTAACTGGTGTTGTTTGCAACTGCCAATCACCCTCTACTTTGGGCAACATTTTTTGCTTATTGTTTCCTCATATAAGAAAAAAATGGAAGAAATATGTTTTTGTAAAAAGCAAATTTCCAGAACAGATCATTTTTTGAAGCTGTGCCCCTCTTCATAACTACAAAAAAAGAAATCAAATCTGCCAGATATTTCTCTATCTTTGATTTCCTATAAAGTGTTAAAAACCATCCTGCTGAAGAGAAAGAAAATGAGCAGGAAGGGTCACCAGTGAAATTGAAATTGCAGCATTGGAAGATCCCACAGCAGGCTTTCTGTAGGCCATGCAATGTGTTTCAGTGATGTTCAGAGTACAACAGTACAGAGAGTATTGTATGAGGCATGAAATTGTGTAAATTTTTCTAAAAAGTACCATCCCAAAGCTTATTGAAATAATCAGAAAAAATGTCAGAGACATGAGGCTTCAGTTAATCTTGGAAGAAGAGCATCATAAGGAACACAGACTAAGGAGACTGGAAATCTTAAATTATTTTGCAGTTCTTTACATTCTTCATTCTTTATTTTATCTTATTTTATTTTATTCAACAACACAACAGTGAGGCTTAAAATGCAATATGCTACGTTATAATTTAGGTTCAAGTATTCCTATTTGCCAAAGTATTTCAGGCTACATCGTTCTACAGCTGTTTAAAAAGTATTCCCTCATGAAGCCAAACAGGAAGTTTGGTTAAAAATTGCTGTTTGAGTTTGCTGTGTGAAGGTAATTCCCATCAAAAGAACTCTGAATGTGAATTCAAATTATCTTTTCTTTATGAGGGTTGCAGTACTTCCCCCCCTCTCTTCTTTTAAAGCAATGTGTTATCATGGATAGAGATTAAAACAGTAATTTAAAATTCCAAGGATCCATTTTTCCATACTGCCAGAGTTTATCATTATTTTTTTTTTAAATCCATGCCAGGTTGGACAGTTTGTGCTGTTCTGGGTGTACTTATTGCCATGGTACTGAAGTGCTTTTCAAGCCCAGGAGAGCATTTTCAAAATCAGCTCTCTTTGTTCAGTCCTTAGTGGATCTGCAAAGAGAACCAGGTCCCTCATCAGTCTGAACAAGCAACTCAAGTTATATTATGTGGACATTTTTCTGGCAGGCACTGAACCGAGGCTGTAAATTCCTCCTGTCTGCAGCCTATCAACCAGTTATCAGACACTGACTGTAACAACGTGAGACTGGATTTAAACACTGGCCAAGGATAAAAAACATCTGTAGTGTGCTACTCTGAAGCTTTCTGTATTTTGCAGCTTTCTGCTATTTGCCATTTTTTTTCTTCTAAAGAGATATTTTAAAAAACCCAACTTTATTGTGTCAGATTGGCCTGGATTGTCAAAATCATTCAAGAACTGAGCAGACATTACAAGTATCTAAAGCAAATGCTTAGACTGCCAGCAGAACATTCCACCTGATCAGCTCTGCCTGTGCAAGGCAGAATATCAGAAAACCTGCCACATATTTGTTTGCCTAAATATATGGAACTAAAAGTGTTTCCAAGAACAGATCTTTATAATTTGTAGTTAAATTCCTCTAAAGTCCCTGCAGTTGGCCTAAATTATTGTTACTGTTTATACCTCTGTAAGCAGAGTAAGAATAAGAAACGAGTTTATCATTCCAACAAATAATTTGATTTTAAAGAATGTAGGCAGAGATTCCTGTTGGCCCTAATAATGCTGCAACATAAACAGACGCAGAAGTCAGTAAGTACTACAAAAAAAGTGATAAAAAAGAATCTTCCAGATGACCAAAGCAAAACAGCTGATTTTTGAGAGGTTCTCTGGAAAACTGAACTATTACATGCTCCATACTCTGGGGGAAGCGAGGTGGATTGTCATTGACATCAGTCAGTGTGATGTTCACGGTGGTGGTTCCTGATAGTCCTCCCATCTGGCCGCCCATGTCTTTAGCCTGGATGACCACTTGGTACTGCTCCCTGTTTTCTCTGCTCATGTCTGGTAAAGCAGTCTTGATTATGCCTTGAAGGAGTAAAAAAAAAAGGAGAGATAGTAGTGAAGGAGAAGCATCATCCACTTTAATCTCAGAGCTCTTAAATGGATTCATGTCAGATATACTGTGCAGATGATAATCCATAGCAATGAAAACAAGGTATACTGCAGTAAGCCTTTCAATCTATGGTTGCTTTAAAGTGATTTTAAGAAAAAGACAAAAAATATGTAACAGACATCATTCACTGTTTTGGTTGTGCTAAATCAATTTGATTATTCTTTTAATGACAAAAATATCAATATGTTCATTGAATTAATTGCATTTTTCAGTTTCTATCCCCAGTTATTATTTTAGTATATTGTGTAACCTCCAGCCCTGGTGAAATTTTGATATTATAGCACAAGGCTGAACACTAAAGAGCCCAGGATTCATTATGCTGGGCTGTAATAGATCATTGATTGTAATGCTCAGTGATGTAAGTCAGCTGGGGCTATAGCTAATAAAAGAATTGGACAAGACTCTAAACTTAGTTTTGAAAAGTCTTTTTTCGGTGTCCAATTTCACAAATTTCATAACTGTAATTTAGATGTCTCAGACACTTTTACAGTACACAAAAAGAATAGGGGTCTCAGGTGAGAAAACCAAAAGTGGTGCTGCACACCATTTTTCATTGAAGTGGGCATGCACAGGTTTTCTTTTAGAAAACTGTAAAAACCAAGTAGAGCTTTGTATTTTATTTTTATTTAAAAGGGTGGTGGCTTTTCAAAGCTGGAGTGATGAGAGCTTTCTCTTGCGAAGTGGGAAAATTTAAACATAGTGTTCTTTTCTGCTTGGAGGATTCACACCCCTACCCTTTCTATCTCAGAAGAAGGTTCTCATTATAGGCTCGGTTTGATATTATGCCAGAAAAAAAGGCAACCCTGGAAAATTTTTTCTTGTAACAAGTGAGTGAAATAGAGAAAAAAACTTTGCAGATTAGTGGTTATGACATTTATGTCTGATCCAGGATTACCAGGTTCTGATTACCATACCTAGCCTTGTTAATACATGTAACATGAAACAGCAAATTGGATTAAAATGAAAAATAATCCCTGAACCAAAGATGAGAGTCCAGGTCTTTTCCAAACTGTCTGCCTGCCTAAACACTTGCTGCCATCAGTTATTGTCCATGGGGTACTGGTCCTGTTTCCCTGTTCATGCCCAGTAAAGATGTTTGAGTAGGGAACTCAAGAAAAGAGAAAAAAAGAGAAGGATTGAAAAAAGCGGGGAAAAAAACCCTACACTTTTATCCAAGGCAAAATCCTTATGCTCCTTTTTAAAACTGTAGCCCTGTGATTCATTATCTTTTGCATAGTATGTGTTTGCTGTATTTAGAAAAAACAAAGTGTTTCAAAAGAAAGTCATCATCTGAGCACTCTAATGGATTAGGAACTTCTGTGATTCTGTGCAGAGTTGCACTTAAATTCTCAATTCACAAACCAGAATAATTTTGGTAACATGCAAGAAAAGCTAGTGCAGTGCCTGCTGAGTCTTGAGTGCCTTAGGATCAGCTATCTGGATGCGGGGAGTTTGTGGTTGCATCTTTCTTTTCTGAACCCTAATTTTGAATTATAAATATCTAAAATTCACACTTTTTTTTAAAATTTGTGTTTGTCTCTTATCCAGTTTCTTTCATAACAGTGAAAAAGATTTCAATTCATGCTTTACAGCTTGAAAGCATTAATGATTCTTGCTTCAGTTCTCATAACTCTTGAAATCAGAATGCAGCTTCAAAAAGCAACTTAAGTTAAAAATTTTCAGAGGTCAGGAATCTATTCCAAACGCTTAGAAATATTTAACTCCCTGTGAGATTTTTTTTTTTACCTTATATTATGAAAACGTCCAGCTCCTAGTTACATTTCTTAAAGGCAAACAGATGAAATTTCCTGAAACCGGTGTAAAATAGGCTTGTGACTAATTCTGATGATTCTTTGGACCCTTTACAGTATTTTACACCTTTCTTAAACTATTGACCTTTACAGTTACCAATCATCTTCTGGAAATCTTACTCATACTAAGTAAAGCAATTCTTCTGCAATAATATTATTTTAACATAAAAAGCATACTTTTATTTTGGTTCCAGTTTTCATTCAATGAAAGAGTATCAACTTTGTGTCAAGTCATATGTCTGTTCCAGAACTGAAATGGAAGTGAAAAGTATCTCGATCCGTGCATCCTATCTCTGTTACTGCAAAAAATGAGGCTGAATGAATTGCTAACCTGTTTCTGGATCCACTGAGAAATATGGCTGTCCCTGGAGGATGCTGTACACCACTTTGGCACTGTTCCCGTAGTTGGCATCATCAGCATCTGTGGCTGTCACCTGAATAACAGATGTACCTAAATGGGTACCAAGCAAAGAATCAGCAGATTTTAGGAAGGCATCTACTTCTTGTAAACCACATACAGTTGTTGCAGCACTGAATTCAGTAAGAAATCAAACAGCATCAGTGGACAAATCCAGAGTTATCCTACAAAGGAGAAAGTAAAATAAAATCTCATCTTCCTAGTAACTAGACTTAAAATTATTATCATTTAAGATTCATGCTTCAGTTTAACATGAGTAAACACACAGGGACTGACACATCTTTGAAACCCAACAAAGCATTAGGTTTTTAGGTGATCAAATAGATTTAAAAATTGTTCTCTAGTAATAACATGACCTCAGCTGAAGCTGTTCACTTAAAGGTTTGGCTTAATCAGTAAAACGTACACATTTTCTGCTTAGATGGCAAACTCCAAATAGCTGAATTCTGAATAAATAAAAAATTTTGTCTCTTCATGAACTGATTTTTGAGATTCTCTTAAAAATAGATTGGTTTTGCAATAAGAAATTATTTTTGTGGGATTTTTTTCTTTATTTGTTTTTTCTCTCTTGGTCAAAGTTATCTACCTATTTGGAAAATAAAATACATTAAATGCTACTGACATTTTTTCAGCATTCATTTATTTTGTGTGACAATAGTTTACCCTCATCCTGTGATCATAAAGAAGACAATATAAATTATATGGCATTATGAGCACTGTGAACCAATATATTTGGTGTAGTTTATGGGTTAGAAGCAAATAAAAATAAAGGCTTTTTACAGAAAGATTCTGTAAAGCCTTTCTTATAAAACAGAAAAGCGCAAAGCTGTCCTTCACAATATTTTATTTCTTAGCACTTTTCAAGATGTCAGAATGCATTTTGCTAACACAATCTAGAGCTGACAAATGTCTAGATAAATGTAGGCAGTCCAATAGGTAGAGGTGTAAAGGTGCTTAACTCCTCGCCAGGGCAAGAAGGCTGACAGAGAAGAAGCTCTTTACCCTACTTTTGGCTTTTTTGGCTGGGCTTTGTTTTTTTTTTTTTTTTTTTAATATCTCACTTCCTTTGAAAGAAAAAGGTCTAGTGAGAATTGTCCACTTAATTGGTACTATTCCCTATTACTCTTTTTCTACATCTTCAGTCTCTCTAGAGTGAAGTTCACTCCGATAACTTGAAATCAAATATCTGTCTTGACTATAAGTTTAGAAGACCCTCATTTACCTGTGATTAATGGCGTTGAAGTGAATAATTTCTACTGTCATTTTTCAGCATATCTCATGGATTGAGAAAAGTAGAAATCCAGAGTAATCAAAACAGGTTTGTGAGAGCACATAATTATTGGATCCTGTTAGATGCAACTATTTTTTCATACTACGTAATACATCTTTACAACTAATAGTTTTACCTACACAACAATTCCCAATATTTCAGGTTATCTGAAGAGCATGTCAAGAGACGAGGAGTACTTCTTTCTCTGAAACAAACCAGCAGGAAAAAGTTGTAAAAATGCTTTGTCACAAATCATCAAACTCTGAAGAGAATTTTTGCCATCAGCTATTTGGATTACTTTTTGCCTGGTTAAACTTTTTCCCAGTTGGAGGTCATCTGTGTGCCAAGCCGAGCTGTAAAGATTATCCCAAATAAGTGAATATTTAAGGATATTTTTATCACTAACAGTGTCCAGCAGAACTGCTCATCTGGACCAAAAATGAAGACAATTCTTTGAGAATGGTAAAGTTCCATTAGTCCTATCTGCTTTCAGAAAAGCAAGTAAGTTAAATCCCCTGCCTCCTCAAGACGAATATGGAAAGAAGAGTCGATATCCCCTGCTAGCCTATAAAAATACACAAAGATAATCAGTAGAATCATATGCTTATACTCTGTGACATTGTAGCATCTAGAAGTTAAAAATCAAGAAGAATTTAGATGTCCATCCCAAAAAAAACAGCCCAAAATACCTTGATCAGGAAAAGTTATTGCTGTGGCCTCCTGATCTGTGTACTGTCATGAGACTGACACAGAAGTTGGAGTATGGTTATAGTAACCAAATGTACATTAATGTTCTTTCTTTCTTTCCCTAGTTCACTGTTCGATGAAAAGAAAAAATGCTGAATTTGTTTTCCACTTTTTTATTTTTCTTTAAGACAGTTATTGCAGAGCTTAGGGCAGTCTTCTGGAGACTTCTGTGTTTGCCTCATTGGAATGTCTATCTTGGTTTCCTGAGGCTCCAGTGCCATATAATTATGGTTGCTGAGGAGAGTAGAGAAGATGTAATCCTACAGAAACTTCTCATGTGGTGAGAAGATAGTATTACAAAGCTCCTTCTTCTGTTAAGCTAATAGTACAGCTGGGAAAAATTATTAAGAAGAGTATATCCTCAAAAAATTCAATGTCAGCAGACATCTTCTCTGCCAACAGTCTGCTGTGTCATAAAGAAGGATGCTCACGAATGATAGACAGTACTTGTGCAACTTTGTTTCATGGGTTAAGAAACTTCTCTTAGCTTTTTGGGTCAGAAATGACAGCAAAATAAAGGCAATGAAATAAAGGAACTCAGTGTTAATTACGTAATAATTGGTAAAGAGGCAAAACCAGTTTGGAACTTTTTAGTCAAAGAATAGTCTTTACCCAACTTGAATGGTACCCACAGCATGATCTATTTATTTATTTGTTTATTTGTAGTCCAGATTACCTCAAAAGCAGCCTCTTACATTTGTCAGCAGAAATCAGCTTGATTTAAAGTGTGAGTAGGCTGTCTGGATGAATACAGCAGGAGTGAAGGAAGGAAGTAGAATCTGGGAAGAACTGGGGATGGGGGAAGCTATTTTAGTGTTTACCCTTGTTTCTCACCATCCAACTCTATTTTTAATGTGGAATAAATTAAATTATTTTCTCAAGTTAAGTCTGTTTTCATCCTTATGGTAATTGAGAGGTGATCACTCACTCTCTATTTCAACCCATGAGCTTTTCCATTTTTCTTTTCTTTCCCAGTTTTGTTGAGGAGGGGGGAGTGAGAGAGCAGTTGAGTGGGCTTCTATCAGCCAGCCATGATCAAATGTGCCACAGAGCAAATTGGTGTGAAGGATGACAGAGAAAATGTGAGAATAACTACAATAGCAGTCTAAGTAGTGATAACATCACTCTTCTGCAAAGTCCACTTCAACCCAATCCAACCCAGCAAGTGTACTCCATCTTAGAAAGGTAACTAAATCTCAGAGTTCTCAAGAGGTATGTCTTCTTTTTCTTTTCCTTTTCCTCTATCTTTTTCTCTTTTTCTTTTTTTTCCCTTTTCCTCTATCTTTTTTGGTTTTTTTTGTTTTTTGTTTTTGTTTTTCTTTTTTTTTTTGTTTTTCTTTTTCTTTTTCTTTCTTTTTCTTTTTCTTTTTCTTTTTCTTTTTCTTTTTCTTTTTCCTTTTCTTTTTCTTTTTCTTTTTCTTTTTCTTTTTCTTTTCTTTTTCTTTTCTTTTTCTTTTTCTTTCTTTTTCTTTTTTCTTTTACTTTTGCTTTTGCTTTTGCTTTTTTTTTTCTTTTTCTTTTTCTCCTTTTCCTTCTTTTTCTTTATCTTTTGCTTTTTCATTTTTTTCCTTTTCCTTTTGCTTTTGCTTTTTCTTTTTTTCCTTTTCTTTTTTCTTTCTCTCTGTCTTCTGTCCATAAGCTTAAGCACTTTGATAACGTGTCTGTTCTATGATATATGGGGTCCTAATGTAGGGGCAGCAAAATGCAGAGAGTAAATTTTGAAGGTAACCTGAAATAAGACAAATCTATACTAAATCTGTGTAAGTAGTGCTTCTGCGTGTGTTTGTGTGTGCATAAATATTCATGTAAGTGCATATAAAAATGTAGAACCCAAAAAGGAAAACTATTAGTGTCAGAGAGAGCATCACTTCATATCTCGGAAGTGTCAGAATTGAGTGTCACTAACACAGATTACTAGAACTCATGAAGAGTGAGACATAAATTTGAAAAAAAAACCCGCAACATTTGAAATGAGAATGCTTTTATGAATTATGTTAAAAATTCTTTCTATTCTTTTGCGCTATTTAGTGTTTGAAAGAGTCCCTCTGGTATAATTAGGTCTCCCAGCATGATACCAAAGTCCATTGCAAAACTGAACTAAGTAGCTTAAAGAGGATTATTGCAGTGCAAAAGAGGTCTTCCACTAGATGAGACAGGCACATATTTGCTACGTTTTCATGCGAAGTCTTGCTGTTCAGCATGCAACTCTTGTTCTTACTTGGCTCCTTTGGCTGACACAAATTAAAACAGCTTCTGCCAGTCAGAAGAATATATCTGCATCTATTGGAAAATTTTAGTTTTACTGATAACTTGCTCTGTAACCTTCATTTTAAACAGGATCCTCCATCTTGGGAGAAGAAAATGAGCAGATTATGTTGTTAGTAATGTGTGCTTCAAAATTCTACCATGACTGTTGGATAAAAAATGACAGTGATGTAAATATCATTCAGAATTATGTCATTTTTTTTTTACAAAAGGGAAATCTGTAACTTCAAAATGCATTTTGATTCTGACATTTTTTATAAAGTAGTATTTCAGAACAATTTAGCTTGTGATTTTAAGATAAAAATAAGAAGGCTAAGGTTTTGGACTTCCAGTATAAAGTTTTCAAAAAGTAGTTTGGAAATAAAACAGCCTGAAAATGCTGAAACAGGATGTTTTTTACATTATGATACAACTCCATTTCTATTTTTTTCAAATCAACTTCTGTCAAAATTGGCAATTATTGAAAAGTTCTGACTTTTATAGAGGAGTTTTGTCTGTGTATGTGCAGAAAGTCTGTTTCATTTTCAGAAATAGAAGACCAGCTGGGGTAAGTGGAGAGGCAGGAAGGACTTTATCTCCCTAAAGGAGAAACTCTTATGCTTGCTTCCTGTTTTCAAACGCAATGAAAATCTGCTGTTCGTGAAGTTTATTTACAGAGGGAAGATTTTACAAGAGGGTTAGTTTTACAAGTGAAAAGATTTGGGTGAGCTCTGGAAAACCTCTGGAAGGCAAAATCAGGAATTTTACATGTCTAGAAGACTAAAGAAGATGAATGGACACGTAGGTTTGCTGAAACAACATCACTCTAAGGATTATGCAGGTGTGCTGTGGAGATGCCCCTGCTGAAAATGACTGAAATTTTAAGTGAGCTACAGAAGTTTTGAGATTTTAAACTACTTTTGTCTTTGAGAGCAGGTTGTTCTCTCTGGCTGTGCTTAGGCAAAGAACTGGACAAATGATGAACTAGGAGCTACGTGACATTACCAAAGCCTAAAAGGTTTAGGGAGGCGTTGGACTCACTACCACCATCATCATCTCAATACCACATCAGCTGGATGACATCACTTTTGACTCCTTTGTATGTAAGGGACTGGACTAAATAAAGTTGAGATACAACTCTTATATTTGATTAGAAGACAAATCTACTTAGAAAGCTGAAAGAATACGGAACTACAAAGTGAACTTTGCTCTTTCGTACATGACCACAGATTAGTGGGGCATTCACTAAACTGGTCTTTCTTTTATGCAGAAAGGGCCAGAAACTTGGTGGCATGAAAGATTTCATAGAACAAAGGAAAAGAACAAGTAAAAGCAGAAAAGGAGTAAGTGTCAACAGGTAATAGATATATGATCCAAATCAGAAGAGGAGTAAATGGGCATGACGAAAAATAAAAAAGCTAACTTAGAACAAAGAAGCAACCTGAGGAACCAGACTCAAAAGAGCAATAACATTAAAATGGAAAATTGTAAAGGATCTTAAAATGTATTTCAGCTATATCTACTGAGAAGAAATTTCTCAAAAAGACAAAAGAGAGGAGGAAAAAAGATGGCATAAAAGAGGGCATGTGATAAATAATTCATAAATTACATTTTACTAAATTAACAATTTTTAGTAATCCATTGCATATTTAAGAGGTGAAGCTTAATTTCACTTGAAAACCTGCTGTCATATTTTTGTATATCATGTCTCACAAAATGTTTGATTCAGAAATCAGCTGATATACTAGCTACTGTACTGTGGGTACTCTGCTTTTTTTTTTTTTTATGTCCACTGACCTCCAATCCAGGAATCACAAACTTTGCACCACTGTGGTGTATGTAAAGAGTCACTGCAATCTCTGCTAATGTGCCTAAAAGTAATTTGTGAGAGATTTAAAACTAAGCTATGCTGCCTGCTGTAGCCTTTCTTTCTCTCAGAACTACTTCTTCCTCTCCATTTTAGTCCATATCAGTAAAAGCAGATGGACCAAACAACTCATTTCAGAAATACGAGATGCTATTTTTGCAGAATTTCACTTCAGAAACAGTACTCTATATTTTGTAAACATAATGAGGAAACCATGCTCATAATTTCTTGTGTGTTCGGACGGTTTTGGGGTTTTTTTGCTGTGACCTTTCCCATGACAAAAAGAAGCTCCATTTCAGATTGTGTTATGAGAACTTGCATTAGAGCAGGAATAAAGCGCTAATGATTGTCTCACCACACAAAGAGATGCAATGTGACTAAACTGCTCTGTCTATAATCTGCCTGAAATGCTGCATTTGCCAGTGAGTGCAATACATACACCATTGTAACATAATGTCAGAAATTGAACTAGGAAAGAATGTCTAAAGCTGAACAAAACCTCCAGCCCTCACCGTCCTGCTGTTTGATACCTTGATACAGTAACTTTATTTTTCCTTTGGCAGTAATTGTAACTGTGAAGCGCATCTGATGCCCTGCATGAGAATTTGAAAAGCATTATGGATGCAATAGCAAGTGGGAAACAGTAAAAAGAAGGAGGAATAGTTTGAAGGACTGGTGGGTGAACAACTCTATACAAGTTTATTCTTTTCTGAAGCTCCTTTTTCCCCTTCTCACCATAAAGTCACTTCTGAAACATGAATATTGGTGCAATCAAATGGCAGAGATGAAACAGAGGAAAGAGTAGTCAGACTCTTTCAACTGGTAACATACATTATCTTTTACACTGCATTTTCTGGTGACTAAAGAGGTAGAGTATAAACTGATCTGCCATCCTTAACAAATGAACAGCAGCTTAGAAGCCTTCATTTTGTTTAATACACTGTACATCTTTACAATTAGGAAACACAACTTTTCTAAGGCAGAACAAGTATCTATAGTCTATGTTTAAAAATAAACTAAACTCCAATAAAAATAATTAATCGCAGAATTACTCTCAAAATTTCAATTCAAAATAATGATGAAACTCACCAGTAGTATGTTTCTGGGTCTGAAGCTGCTGTATGTATAGAGGGGTTGTTCCAACTAGAAATAGTTGATAATTAAATCGACGTGTGGAAGGATCCACAAGTAATGCTGTAATATGGACATTAATTACCTTTGTTACTCCTAATCTGCCTGCAGGGAATGTGGAAACAGGCCACTTGGATGAACTGGCAGCTGCCAGATCCATGACAGGCCAATCACAACAACTCCACGGCTAGTTTCCTTCTTAAAGATGAGAGCTGGCAATTTTCACCCTTTGCCCCATCTTAATTTCTGGAATACTCCAAAAGAGAGAAACAATGTTCAGCTGCTTTTATGATTAAACATAGGAAGAGTTTGACCCTCTTGATCCTATTAGGAGAAGCAATTGTTCGTAAAGGCTGCAGCATGCTTATCCCTTGGTTAAAAATCCCTACTCCTAGCCAACAGTTTCAAAGAAGGCTTTAGTTTTATTTATAGTTTTTTTTTATTTATAAAATAATGACATAGAATTGTTATTTCTTCACTACTCTTAGCTTCCTTTTTGCATGTATTACAGCTTTAAGATGCTTTCTGCTTTGCCCTTTTCTTTTCTCAAAAGTAGTTATTGTGGTCCTCCAAACAATTTCTAAAGCTGTTACTTAAAAGAAAAAAAGCAAGCTTAAAAAAACAGTTTTCAAACTTTGAGTTCTGATGTATATGCCTGTAATGTTGTGTATTTTGCAATGCAACACCAACAGTTATGATTTTTTTTTTTTTGATAAGGAACAAGTTAACTTTCTGCACTTAGTTTTTATTTGCTCCTTATTTGAGTTCAGCTTATGTAACCAGTTCTGAGTTTTTGAATTTCTATCTATGAATGAGAATTAGAATATTACTCTCATTTGCATGTTCAAAATTAGTATATAATAAAAATTAATAGAAACTTTTACAGAGTTTGTACCTTTTGCCACCTCTGCAAACAGGTGCTTTTTAAAACCACGTGTGAATACCTATTATGACCATAAGAAAGTACATAATTATTATTACGATGATAGGCTGGCCTCATCTTTATTTTACTTGAGATCATTTTTGTCATCTGTTGGAACTCTTTTTTGGGTAGTGATAAAGTTTGTCTCTTTGACATTAATATGGCTGTGGAAAATAGTAATTTCCGTAAAAATGTAGTTAATGAAGTTATTATGGCAGCCCCAAATTTACATTAGTTTATGATATGTGATTCACGAAAATCTCTTGCTTCTGTCATATTTAGATATTCTGGATGTTGTCTGTTAAAATAACAATAAAGACCTATAATCTTGAGGATAAATGGAGTCTACAACAGAGCAAATGAATCAAATTCCAGCGTTATCTCAGTCATTTGCTTTTTAAAGTTGCATTGATTAGAGTACCATTTTCACACACAAGCAGAACACTTCTAAAGTGTGCATGTGTATATATAAGTAAATACAGATGTAAGTATATATATGTGTGGGTGTATTGGAGTAGGTACATATCTAGAATATTAAGCAGGGTCAATCAAGGGACTTTTGTATTATTGTTTCTAGACATTTATCTTCGAAAGTGTTCAAAAGTCTGAAGTATAATGTGTCAAGTAATTCAAAGGCAAAAGTGTCTGCTAAAGACTCTGAGTTTTCACTATATCTGCAAATCAATTAGAAGTCCATTGGCCATTTAATGCAAGACTTAGGTCACAGTAAATGATGCACTTCATGGGGACGATCTCATCTGGACATATCTCACAGATTGGCATGTTTCTGGCTGAAAAAAATTAAAGGTGTTGACTACAAATTACTTGCTTGGGAAATGCCCTTAAAAATGCCTGAGCCAGTTTCAAAATGCTTAGACACTGTGGTGATTAGGAGTCTGTGAAAATTAATTTGGTATATGCATTCAAACCGTTTGTTTATCTTTCTCAGGTGGACACACGTTTCTGACAACCAAGGTGTCTTTTAAAATTGTAGTCATGAAGTCGGTAAGTATCAGTCTTCTGAACCGTGAAATATAAGGTTATTTTTTAACCTTCCTCTCTCTTAAACCACCTCAGTGCATTTAAAGGGGTGGCTACCCTTTAGGTGTGGGGTATTTTTTTTCTTTCACAACTGTCACATATTTTGACTTTAGGAGGAAATAAACCTTTCAATTTTTTTTTACTGTGTACATAGCCTTATTTATCATGGGCTATTTATCATGGGCTATTTATCATTTGCCTTGGAGTAGAATGAAGTGACTGTTATTGAACTGGTTTTCTGACAGGAAGCTTTGATGAGAATTTAGTGTTTATTGGCAGTTAAATGCAAGATATTCACACATGTACATACTTCAGAGAACATTAAGTTAGGTTGTATTGTTCTGGTTTGTTGGGGGGGTTTGTTTGTTTTTAATCACCAATTAGGTGTCAGCAATGTACTTCAAATATGAAGATATGAACAACTTACATAAGGAATAAAACTGATACTTGTACAGATCTTAATCATGTTTGATAGTAATTTTACAGTGTCACGCATCTCTGAAGTTGTGGGGAACAGCTGTTCTGGAAAGTGTTCTGAGGCATCTGGTAAGATAGTACAAAATTAGGTAAATGTGAACATTAGGATTGCTGTCATTGTGGAAACTTAAAGGTGTACATTTTGCAAGATATTGAGAAAAATACATGAGAAATGCTGTAGCCCATTTGTTACACATGCTTAGTAAAAGATGAGTATCTTTGGGAATAATATCAAGTATTTTCGAATAAGCAGGATTCAAACAAGAGAGTCCACGGTAAGACTTTTCTTATCATTATTTTCCTCTCTCTGTGAAGGCTGTGTATGGTACAGAAAGTTTCCAAAATGACTATATGATTGGCAAGAAGGAAAAATGCTGTTTTATAATAGAATTCAAGCTGTAGTATTAATTGAACTAAGAAAACCATGCATGTAACTGCCATTCCTATAATTCATCTTCTGTGTGGCTAATAACATGTAATCAATTATACCTATTTTAGTGATTTAATTGAGAAACCATAATATTTATGTAATATATAAGAACATATGTATCTAGTGTGTATATATATATATACATACATATATGTATGGGTACATGTTAAGTGAGAAATTTACTTATTTAATAATACTGTATCCATTATGGGCAGATATTGTACCAAATCTATTAAGGTGAGTAGTGGATTTCTTGGGGGCTCGTAATCTTCTTTTCCTGTGCTTTCTACTCTTAGGCTGCTGGAATACTGCAGCTAAATAATTTCTAATTGAAGTGGTTCTACTAATTCAAATTCAGATGAGACATAGCTTTAACTTCTCAGTAACCCTACTAAAACTGAGAATTAGGGTGGAGTGGGATAACTCAGAAAAAGAGGTTTACAGGATAAATAAAGATTTTGGAATCTGGACCTTTGTTTTGTGAGAGATCGATCTGTTTGATGAAGCTGCTATCCCTTTTGAAGACCAAGAATTTTGTCAAAGCATTTTTGTGTGTTCTATTCTTTCTGCGTGATGATTAGTTAATTTATATTATACTAGAAAAAAAAATGTGTTTTACCTCAAATGCAAATATGATCCATTGTATTTCATTTATGTATTTTGGAGATTCTTAGAAATTATGCAGAAATCTGGTAGGGAAAAAAAGAAAAAAAACCGAACCAAACCAAAACAACAGAAACAACCCTGCCTTTGTGTTTTACTTTCAAAATAGATGCATGCATGTGTTAACATGATTGAAAAAGAAAACAAAAAAACCAACTTTTACACTCAGCTGCATAATGTTAGCAAATAAGGTGTATACTCAGGCATTCAGAAAGCTCTTTCCTTCTACAAACATCTGAAAATATTCTGCATTCAATAGATTAGACTAAGTAAGCATCCCAGATGGGCTTTAATTTAACATAATATTAATAATTTAAAAATTATACTTCTTAAAGTAATTTAAAAAATGTCTTTTATGCCTACATATAAAAAAATCTCAAACAGATTAACCTTTTTTCTTGTTAATTGCAATTCCTGACTTAGATCTGTGCAACCAGCCTTTCCAGCCAACTACAGAATCAACATTTAAGAAATTCCATTCTCAAAAATCATTTCAATGAAGAAAAGGATTTTTTTTCAGACACCTAAAACTGCACAAGGATCATAACCACATGATTTCAGAATAGCACTCTGTGCATTAGCTTGATATAAATAGTGACCCTAATGTTAGCACTTTTAATGCATAATCTGTCCTTAGACAACATGTCATCTCCTCTCCAATGCTAACCTGTTTAATTTAATGTCTGGCATATTTTAGTTGTAATGAAGGCTATAACACATGTTTGCCTCTGTTTGACACGTTCCTTCTGAAAAAGACACAGGTGTTCCTAATATTAGTACTGCTAATTAGTGCCAGCTATTCCAATCCTTTGTACCAGCAGTTCAATTGCTGCAGGCTTCAATAGAGTCCCATAAATGTGAGAAGGGTCTCACTGCAAGTCTTATTCTGTAGCATGTCTTAAAAGAAGGAAAATTATTTGGTGGTTGGTAGCTTCAAAGGCTCATAAGGGAATAAATTAGGTGCCTACAAACTGGCATTATGCATAGGAACTCTATCTACTGTGGCTCTGAGAACAGGTTGCACGTGGCTGTGAATTGTAACATGTTCATATCAAAGGACGTATAGAAGGGTGCATGTTCACATCAAGAGGTTTGGCTGAAGCAACATGCTGTTTCAGAATGTAAATGATATTTTTAGTTTTCAGATGTGAATCCATGAAAGATGAAAGGATTTAATGTCCAGTCAGAGGGACAGCATCTCTAACAACGCAGAACATATCCCATTGTATTGCCCTGCAGTGTGAGAAAAAGTGCTGATGTAAAGAATCCAGGAGCATTATACTTTTGTCAGAGATTAAAGTGTTATAGCTGGAAATCTAATGAAATAAAAGTAAGGAAAATTAATGCATCAAAAAATGTTTAGCCTCTGTAAGAGACAGGAAATTTTAATGGTAGTTTCTAGCTCAGATTTAGAGATGTGCATGTCTCTGGTTTTCAGGGGTTTTTTTTAGTGGTTTGGGGATTTTGTCTTTTTTCTATTTTGATTTGTTTTCAGTGTACACAGATAATGGAAAAGAATAAATCTATTGTAATAAAGTAGCCAGGCAAACAGTTTTACAATGAGTCATTTCAGAGAGATAGAAAGGGGAGGCACATTTAACACAGCCCATGTCTGAAAATTCCATTCGGCAAGACGACTGTCATTCCAAGGCTATCATTTCAATGTCCATTGCTGCAGTAGCTGAACTTGTTAAGACATATGTATGGAGTAGATATGTTCTAGTCTTCTGTGAACTGGTAGGAAATTGAGTTTAAATGAGTTTGTGATCAGCTTAAAACTGCATCTCCAAAATTTAGACCAACTAGCTGATGAACCCGATAGTCCCATACGGTGCTATAAAAGTCACCCATCCTGCTTGCTAATTGGTGCATTTGACCTTCTGGCATCTTATTTCTTCCTACGAAAAATATTTTACAACATTATGAAAGGTCAGCAGGTGGAGGTCTAAGGGAGCTCAGAGGAGGTCACGACTGACAGTGAGTTGTCAGTGGCTCAGTTCTCACAGGACAGAAATACAAAAAATATTTATGCCTTCCTGTGTTAGCAGCAAACACTAGTTACTTTTACTTGCCAACAGCACTTCTACAAAACCCCAATTTTTTGTAGCACCAAGAGTCAGCTGTTACTCATAGTGGGTGAATAAATGGTTCTGGTTTTCCCATTGTGCTGCCTCAGACTTATAGTGTCTTAATAGGAAACCAAACTTGCCCCCACACCAACAGGAAAGAAAAAATAAGAAAGAAAGTGGGGAATCCTGTTTAGGTCACAAGGATTTTGTAGCTGAAGGAAAATGAATATATCAAGTGATTCTTTAGCTAAGGTTAGACACTACTGGATGAAAGAGTCTCACCTGCTTTTACCTGCTATACTTTGCATACTCCTGTCACTTCCCTAGCACCAGCTCTGGCATCAAACCTCATGTGATCTGAACCAGGGAACAAAAGTAGTAGAAAAGGAATACTGACTTTGAACAATTCATCTTTATGATGATTTAGCTCCCTAAACTTTCTTCTTTTGGGTTCAGAGAACAGTGGGAAAGACATAGGACAGCACACCTGGGAGGGACCAGAGAGACCAAAAGGAGAAAAAGAGTGCCACTCCTTTTTCTGTAGCTTGAGATCCTATCTGTAATGTTAAAAGATTCTGTAAACCTTAAATTTGTGAATGATTTTAAATCTTCACAAAGATGTTACAGATGTTTTCTATCCAGGCTTCTGTAAAACCTTTGACATGGTCCCCCACAATTCTTTTCTCTAAATTGGAGAGAAGGATTTGATAGGTAGACTGTTAGGGGTATAAGGAACTGGTTGTGCAGTCACATTCGGTGTGTAGTGGTCAATGCCTCAGTGTCCCAATGGACATCAGTGACAAGTGCTGTGCCTCCAGAGTTTGTACTGGGACCAATGTCATTTAATATCTTAATGACATAGACAAAGCCTCAGCAAATTTGTAGGTGACCCCAAGTGAGTAATGTGATTGACATACCTGAAGGACAGGATGCCATCCGGAGGGATCTGAACAAGCTTGACAACTGGGCCCATGGGAATCTCATGAAGATTAACAAGACTAAGTGCAAGGTGCTGCACCTGGATCAGAGCAACGCCCCATATCAATACAGGCTGGGAGATGAGTGGGTAGAGAGCAGCCCTGCTGATAAAAACTTGGGGGTGCTGGTGGATGAGAGGCTGGACATGACCCAGCAATGTGCGCTCACAGAAAGCCCAGAAAGCCAAACGTGTCCTGGGCTGCATCCAAAGCATCTTGGCCAGCAGGGTGAGAGCCCACCTGGAATGGTACATCCAGCTCTGGAGCCCCCAGAGCAAGTCCAGAGGAGGCCATGAAGATGATTAGAGGGATGGAGCACCTCTCCTGTGGGGAACGGCTGAGAGAATTGGAATTGTTCAGATGGAGATGAGAAGGCTTCAGGGTTACCTGATTGCAGCCTTCCAGTACCTGGAGGGATCCTATAGGAAAGAGGGAGAGAGACTATTCACAAGGGCCTGTAGCAACAGGACAAATGGGAGTCATTTTAAACTGAAAAAGGGTAGGTTTAGATTACATATTAGGAAGAAATTCTTTAGTGTGAGGGCAGTGAGGAACTGAAACAGGATGCCCAGAGAAGTTGCTCCCTTTTGGGGAGCATTCAAGGCTAGGTTGGATGGCGGTCTGAGCAACGTGGTCTAGTGGACGGTGTCTCTGCCCATGGCAGGGACCTAGATATCTTTAAGGTCCTTTCCAACCCAAACTATTCCATGAGTCCATGATATATCCAATACATACATATTAGTTTTTCATGTGGTTGCTCATATTGTATTTTAGGTGTTTGTTTTATCTTCAGTATGTAATGAAGAATAATAGTAGTTGTAAATGAATATTTAAATTTTACAGAAATTATATACTTCGATCATGAAATGAACACCATGCAGAAAGATCCTAACACTTTTGTAACACCCAGCTTGAAATCAGTGGAGCTGTACAAACTCAAAATAACCTGTTTACCCTACCAGAACTGTAGTAAGTTCCTCACAGACATCCTTTTTGCTGGGAAAATGCTGTCCATATTATGTACATAGATGAATGTGTAGACAAACGATAGAATAATTTAAGCTAAAAATAATCATGATCTAAATAAGATTCCTTTGGTGTTCTAGCGGTTTTCTTTCACACACTAGGAATATGAAGTTTCAAAACATCCATTTGTACTATTCTAAAGGAGTTCTGCCTCACGCCAAATGAAAAATACTGATAAATACTTCTATATACTTTCCTAATAAAACCACTCTACATGTCCTTAACAAACTGCATTCTCAAAAGTGAAAGAAAAACCCCCAAATTTCCAAAATTCTTTGAAAATATCCTGGAAAGATTTATGTTTTTTAACTACTTAATAAAAAGAGGGTTTTGGCTTTTTTACCTTGATGGTTTAAGAAAGCATTACTGGGTATTGAATTCTTTTTTTTATTTTTTTATTTTTTTCATAACAAAGACTTGCATGAAAATAAGAAAGAACCTAAATTAGTATAAAAATTCTGCATTTAAAAAAGATTCTGACATATACAAAGGTTTTGAAATTTTTTATAATGGCAAATGCAAAAAGAAATATTGAAAGTATTCTAGTTACAGAATTTCTGCCATCATGCTTAGTTTGACTAAAAGGAATTCTAATTCTATCTTGTAAAATATGAACTTGTGGATAAAATATTTATTTGAAACGTATCTTTCTCTTAAAGCTAACTCAATAATTCATTTTAAAATAGAGTGCACATTAACAATCAGCATTCTGAAGTTTTTCAAGTTAGCAAAGTAGTTTTTGTAAGCTTGTGTCAAAGTCAAGACAGTCATTCATAGCTTCTTTTTATAAACATCTGAAACCAGGGAAAATATGCAAAGGAGAAAATATAAATATTTCCTGCTGAAACATGAAAGATGAGAGCTGCCTCCCTTTAGTTGTTTATACACATCTGTAGATTAATGGTTACTGACATAAGCAAATTCAAAAATAGAAAATGTGATGGTTACTGCATTTGGTTCATTTTCTTTCTTTCTTTCTTTTTTTTTTTTTTTTTTTTTTTTTTTTTTTTTTTTTTTTTTTTTTTTTACCATGAGGCCTAATTGTTCTTGTAAGAGCTTCCTATACAAAATAACAAACTGTTTTTGAGAAGTATGCGCTTGGGATTATGTGATGCTGAAAACATGGTGTAACTAAAAATAATATCAGAATGGAGTGCAGTCTTACTTAAATGAAGTAGTAGTCATGATTATTATTGGTTCCTAGGAGATACTGTAGAACTATTGAAAAATGATAATAGAACTTTGAAGAGAATCATTGTATAATTGGTGTTTCAGGATATACTACTGCATTCAAAGACAACAGCACGGTGGTAAGAATGGTAATGTTAATGCATATTACCCAGTGTGTTTTATTGCAGCCTCATCTTGCCTTTTATTCATGCGTGTGTCTTTTACATCTATATTTTATTTATAGCTTTTATTTAGAATAACTCTTCAACACAAGGCATGTTTAGTCCTGCTATAATCCTGTATACCTCCATTGAAAATGGCCATATTTATATTTCATATATAACATTCTTCTATCAAACCCCACTTATCATCTAAAGAAATACTCTTTTATTCTGATTGTTTTCAATAACAGTGATATAATGGAAAAATTTTATGTTCTAAATTTAACCATTTAAAATACACTCCTCTATATTTAGATTAATCCTGTCATGTAGAAGTCTCAAAGTATGTTAGGTGTCTTTGATTAGATCTATAAATTTAGAAAGTAGCAGTTTGAAGAAATGACTGGTAAATTAAATTAGGCATTATCCCTTCTCTTAGTAGAATCAATGAGAAGATTAAAAATTTGTTGTGAAATACTCAATAGCTGCATGCTAAAGAAGCTTAATGAGATAAAACTGGTAAGCCTTACTCATTAAAATTAGCAAAGCAGGTACAGAGGGACGTAATAATATTGACCTGGATGCCAAAAGGGATTAACTACACAGGACATATCATTGCTAACTTCCCTTTTCAAAAAGTTCTTAATAACTTGATTTATAACCTGAGAAGAGCAGTTTGCACAGTGACATGCAGTGTTAGTTATGATTTGATTTTATTTTGGGTTTTTTTTAGGAACACTTCACTTTGAAAAATACTTGGACTGAACTTATACTCACGTAAGACTTGAAGATTAAATGAGTAGATTTTAAGTGTGATTAAGACTTAACATTTCATTCTACATGAAGAGGAAATCAAAAGATTATTTGTGATGCATAATATGTATTTAACTTTTCTGAAGTTTTGGGGATTTGGATAGGTAGTTCAGACTAGGTCATGCTTGAAATCCACCAATTCTTCATTGTGACCAAGATTGTACCTTAGAATTTTGGCATTCCATCAGTTTAAAATGTTGAACGTCTTTTGTAAATTTGCTTCCTATATTATGTTTTGATTAACCTCGATGGGTCTTTCTAGACTCTTTTTCTCATTTTTTGAAATTATATTTTATTGAATCAGTTTACTAAGTCTGACATAAATCTCACGATTTCAACTCTAGTATTTTCTAAAAATATAGTTACAGCAGTTATTATCCCCTAGTACTTCAGTACAGCAGATGATTTTAATGAGAAATTCCATGTTATTGAGTTTTAGAATATTTTAAAATAACTTTCTCATTCAACTTTTTAAGTCAATATCAGTGTGAACATCTAACATGATCATTTCCATAAAATTTACCTGAAATGACACTGCAGTCAGCTCACTTCAGTGGTTCTGATTACTCCCAGTATGAACTTTGCTACACAGCATTTTAGGTTTACCCATAACACTGTTGGATTGGATCCTATTTAGGCAAAGCAGGGCTAATTTATATATAACTTGATGGCTGCACAAACTAGTGCACAAATAAGCATTCATATTTCCCCCGGGCTTGAATAGGTTGTGCTGGAAATTCACGTTATGCTTTCACTCTTCTTACTATCAAACTAGTTAAACATGATGGAGATTTGCTTATTGGTACTGAAAATCACACATTCGGTCAGAGGTGTTGACTTATCATTTTCCCTTGTGTGCTCTAGACACAGTTATTCCAAGCAACAGTCAGTAACACTCAGCAGCACACAGTATGATTGCAATTTGAATAACAAGATATACACACAGCTGGAAACATTGCTGGTGACGACTCCTCTTCAATTTCTCAATCTTAGTGACATTTTCCTGAGCTTTCATAAATATCTGCTGTCACATTTGTTGGACTTGAAAAATATACTAAATATAATAGTTAAGAAAAAAAATGTGGTTTCAGACAGAAAATTGGGAAGAGATAAAGAATTGGAAGAAACTGGTCTTTTCCTGCAGATTTTTGACCTGCTTATCATAAGTCTATCTATTTCTTATAGTGTGTATAGTGTAACCATATAGTAATTTCCAGTCAAAAAACTTCTTTGATTAGGTATGCAGGAATCTCTATATGCTAAAAATAAAGTCTAAATGAGTTTAAAAAATATCCCTCACAATCTCAGGTGTTTATGTAGGTAATGCAGGAATACTTTGACTTTTTCATCTTAGTTAGTCTTAATAAAGATGATCAATCTCTTCTAGAAATTCTTGATTTCACTATATTATTCTTATTTTCATCCATTTGTTAGAGGAAAATAGAGGAAAATATAGAGGAAAATATAGAATTAAAAGGCAATTTTTTATTCTGGACTCTTCTGGTTTTCTGAAATGCTCTTTTGTGATTTTTCTTTCTTTCTTTCTTTCTTTCTTTCTTTCTTTCTTTCTTTCTTTCTTTCTTTCTTTCTTTCTTTCTTTCTTTCTTTCTTTCTTTCTTTCTTTCTTTCTTTCTTTCTTTCTTTCTTTCTTTCTTTCTTTCTTTCTTTCTTTCTTTCTTTCTTTCTTTCTTTCTTTCTTTCTTTCTTTCTTTCTTTCTTTCTTTCTTTCTTTCTTTCTTTCTTTCTTTCTTTCTTTCTTTCTTTCTTTCTTTCTTTCTTTCTTTCTTTCTTTCTTTCTTTCTTTCTTTCTTTCTTTCTTTCTTTCTTTCTTTCTTTCTTTCTTTCTTTCTTTCTTTCTTTCTTTCTTTCTTTCTTTCTTTCTTTCTTTCTTTCTTTCTTTCTTTCTTTCTTTCTTTCTTTCTTTCTTTCTTTCTTTCTTTTCTTTCTTTCTTTTTCTTTCTCTTCTTTCTTTCTTTCTTTCTTTCTTTCTTTCTTTCTTTCTTTCTTTCTTTCTTTCTTTCTTTCTTCCTTCCTTCCTTCCTTCCTTCCTTCCTTCCTTCCTTCCTTCCTTCCTTCTTTTTCTTTTCTTTCTTTCTCTTCATATTCACTATATTTGCTCTCATTTTTTTGAGATGCATTACTTTCACAGCAGTAATAGTAACTCTAATATGTATTGCTCAGTCAATAACGTCTCAGTTTGCTCTTACTTCATGACGTGAGAGCCAGGAGGGCCAACCCTGTCCTGGGGTGCATCAGGCACAGCATCGCCAGCCGGGCAAGAGAGGGCATTGTCCTGCTCTGCTCTGC
>VXBT01001736.1:129009-212604 GCA_013400235.1 Oriolus oriolus | reverse complement strand
AAAGAAAGAAAGAAAGAAAGAAAGAAAAAGAAAGAAAGAAAGAAAGAAATTAGTGTTGTACACTATTAGAGAGCATCCAAATGAGGGCAACAAAGATGGAGAAGGGCCTTGAGGGAAAGCTGCATGAGGAGTAGCTGAGGTCACTTGGTCTGTTCAGCCTGGAGAAGAGGAGACTGAGGGAACACCCCATTGCAGTCAACAACTTCCTTGTGAGTGGAAGAGACACTGATCTCTTGTCTGCGGTGACCAGTAACAGGACTCAAGGGAATGGCCTGAACTTATGTCAGGAAAGGTTTAGGTTGGATTTTAGAAAAAGGTTCTTCACCCAGAGGGCGACTGGGCAGTGGAACAGGCTCCCCAGGGATGTGGTCACAGCACCAACTGTGACAGAGTTCAAGAAGAGTTTGGACAATGCTCTCAGGCACACGGTGTCCTTGGGGTGTCCTGTGTAGGGCCAGGAGTTGAACTTCAATGATACTTGAGATTCTCTCCCAACTCAGGATATTCTATGATTTTGTGGTACTGTGATTTGTTTTACACAACACTCTAACCTCACCAAATAAAGAACCAACTAAAAGGTTTGGGCCTACTACTTTAACAACTTTAGACTTTGGGCTTCTATTTAAGTTGTTTTTTTCCAGCTGGGGCATCCAATTTCTTATCTGGAGGAATGATACAAAAGGACTTCAAGAAGAAATATATGTGTGCATGATCGTATTTACATCTCTATGTACATCCTGACTCTTGAATTAGCATTCTTATGGCTGACTTCAGAAATATAGAATATCTGTTTCTAGAATGGGTTGGTCTGGATCTGGGTTGCTATTCTATTCCACTTTTAAAAAAGTTACAAACCTACTTTTATTCATTCAAATTCAAATGCTAAGAATTCCCATTCCAGTGGTTTTTATATTCCTAAACGCCAGCTAAATGTCAACTAAACAGAGGAAGGAGTAACTCAGAGTCCTTCTTTTGCCTTCATATTAGAAGCTAAAGGACATATTTTACTGTTTCTATTCCTTTCCTCAAGGAAAAGTTACAAACTCTTCTTCAAAGTAAAACTCGCCTTTACTTTTGTCTTTTATGGACACTTCCTCAGCTTAAAGTACATCATGGTACTTATGCTATCATCCTCCTCATCAAATATAAACATTTCATAGACTTTATATTTCTTGGACAGTGCCAAAGCACTGGATCTTATCCACTTCTCCTTTATCCATGCTTCTCCACTGACTCTAATAAAGTTGGACTAAGTGATAATGTTAAACATGGACATCTACTTTTTTCCTATCTATTCCCACAGAGTTCCTTCCTTAAAAATATATTTCAAATTAAATATGACAGGTGCACCGCCAACATTTTTCTTTCAGTTATTATCAGCAACATAAATTCTGGATGGAAAGAATTTCTCTATTTTCCATACGCCTTTAAAAGAAGCATCCTTTGACTCTGTGCATTACACATAGTAGTGTATTTGTTCCCTTCTCATGCTCACAAAATATTATTTTATTATTATAACATATTTTATAATTATATTATAAAATGTTTTATTTTGTAAAATAAGTAAAAACAATATTTTATACTCTCATGCTTATAAAATAGATTTTATTCTGTTATACTTCTCCTACTGCTCTCAGAAATATTAGCTTCTGGAAATGATTTTGTGAAGATGCATATTAATCACAAGATTCAATGGGTATTTTACTGTCTCTCTTAGCAATGCCATCATCCAGGGCTGATTTTGGAAACCATTACAGTAAATCATGAGAGGTAAATAACTCTTGAGAATTTATCTGTTAGTTGTTTCCCATAGCCTATGGATTTTATGCTTACTTATCTTATGAGAGAAACTGTGTCTGCTGTAAGAAAGTGGAGCACTTAGGTAATCATGATAACTTCTGATGAATGTGTGCTGGTGAATATTATCTTTCACTTTATATATTTGAACAAAACTCAGAGAATTATTTTCCTGTTGTGCTGCATTTCTCACATCTACTGTAACTCCACATTTTTACTTTTAATTGCAGCAGTTATAAATAGGTGTAAGTTTTTACCCATAAAGGCAAATATTTTTGAAACAAAAGTAGTTGATTATTTACAGACAGTGTTCATATATTTGGTATGAAAACTTCACAATTAAATAAACAGGTCCATATTAAAAAAACCAAAAAAAAACAACCCACCAACAAGAACTATCAATGCTGATAACAGAAAGGGAAAAAAAAGACATTTGTAGGAACATATTTTGCATCATTTTGATGTATTATTGATTTACATACTTACATGCTTAAAGCTGTTTGTGTCTAAGGGTACAGAATGTTTTGGTAAATTAGACCTTCAAACACAAAGATGATACTCTTTATGCAAATGATATTCTCAGCTGTGACAACACTATGTAGTAACTGATGAGACAGCCATACATCCTGAATTCCTTGATGGTTCCGGTGGGTTTAGAGGAGTAAAGAGTAGCTTATAGCATGGAAAAAGGATTAAAAAGTGGATAAAGATGAAACAAATGAATAAAAGCAGAAACCAATTATTTATGATACATTGCTGGCAACAGAAATTGTTCCATGGATATTCAGAGCAGCTAGTAGCAAGTGCTTCAAATAATAAATTACTTATAAGTTCCCAATCAGCACAAACCTGTTTTTATTTTACATAAGGAGAAGTTTTTACCTACCAACTCCAGACATCTCCGGAATACTGGCGGTGTACATGTCCTTGGTGAATTTTGGTTCATTGTCATTGATATCGTGGATTTTAATGATAAATTCAGACTCTGGCTCCACTTGTCTTCCAGTTTTTCTGTCTATAGCCTTGGCACGTAGCACATACAGGGACTTTTCTTCTCTGTCCAATTTCTTTGCGGCATGAATATCTCCTGTATTTTCATCTATAATGAACAGACTGCCAGCCCCATCTCCTGTTAATATGTATTTTAAATTTCCATCTCCTTTATCTTGGTCAGTGTGTAGCTTCAGAGAGGTAGAAAAGAAGAATTTTATAAACATATGTATTGTTATTACATACCAAATAATTCAGCATATATGAATAAATCTGTACAATCTTGACAATAACTGGGGTCAGTAGTGGTTATCTTCTGTCACTCTGGGGGAAAAATTGAAAATCTTAGACTCAGTCATACACAAACAATAGCTCCAAACAAAGTCTTAAGGGCAGAGGAGGAAGTAGAAGATATTGAAATAGTATAAAAATAACAAACTTATAACAAAAAATTGTATTTCTTTGAACATTCTGACCAGAAACTACCAGAATTCTCCTTTTTGAAGATTACAGGGAGTGTAAAACTCCTAAAATTCTATTTGTAAAATAACTCTTGCCTTGCATTTACTTGCTGATAGGGTAACAAGTTACCTTGAAATGAAATAGAAGAAATGGGTTTTAAGGATTAGATTCCCCAAATCACCTATAAATGTTCTGATTTAAGTAACTTGTGTTTCTAGTTGTATTGTTTTCTTATTTTATGGTTTTTTTTAAGGAACATCTTACCTCTGCTGATTACTTCCTTCATTCTAATCGTCTCCACACAGAAGAAATAATTTTCAAGAACACTAGGAGGTAAGTGTTCAAAGCATAAAGAGGGATTTAATAATCCTTTTCCTACTCGACTTCTTCATAAAAGTTCAAAACTCTGTCCCTGTGAACTTACAGGCCCTGGCTAGTTTGCCATATAGCACCATTATGAAAAAGTGTCTTAAACCAAAGCCAAAACAAGCCATTGAAGCTGACCCAGGCACTAGAAATTCTCACATGATGGACTTCTTCAGGTGTCTATTCCTCCTATTGCATTTACATGGTGCTGGAGTTCATTTTATTAGCTTCTGCAGCACATTTTCCCTGTATAAATCCTTACAGTAACATCTGGCCACAGATTGGTGACTTGATTGCTTCTCTGGCGTGGGCAGAGAGAATCTTATCCCAACACATTTTTTACTTCTCTGAGTAGAAGAACATAGTGTATCATCAACCTGAGAATATCTTGTTCAGTGTCAGTAATGGTATCATTCTAGACAGTCATAAGAACAAGAAGTTTATTTTTGCCACATCTTTCCTTGATTCTGTATTCTTGCCAGTGTTTACCTCTATGTTTTATAGCTGAACCATTGCAAATTTTTGTTACTCTACCTGTATGAAGGATGATTGCAATAGACTTTGTCCAAATTATTCACTTCAATTTTTCCTCCATTTTAACACTGTATCATAACACTAGTCACCAAATATTATCTGATTACTGCGTTGGTCTTCAAGAGATAAGACTGGATGAGATAACCATCCAAGGGACGTCACCTCATACTAAGTTTTAGCACCTCGTATATTCAGTGTATGTCTGTAATGAATACCTGTGAAAATTACTGATGATCGCATGGTCACCTGCTAAAAAGAGGTTCTATACACTAAGAGGTGCAGATGAATAACAGTCTGTAAACATAAATAGTACAAGTTTGCCAACCTCATTTTGACTGCTTATATGAGCAACTCAGCTGGGAATCCAGGGTCTACAACCTCTCAAAAGGGACAGCAATGAGCAAGTAATGGGAGTGATGATTTTTTCTACACTAACAAATGGTTCTGATGCAAAATCATTTATGTCCATTGCCATTCCTTTACCCATCCTCTTAACAATACACAGGCCCTCCAGAGATTAGGTTAATTAATTTTATCCATCTGTTCAAACTATCTACAAAGATGTCAGGTAGCTCAAACTGTGATAGGTATTTTAAGCTTCCTACTTTTCTCATGTTTCTACCAAATGATAAACAGAATTTTCAAGCATGATAAAATTGTGAATAGAACGTGATTTCCTAGCAATGAAGAGTTCCACTTCCTATTGCCAATTTACTATTAGGAAGTACCAAAAGTATGTTTGCAAGCTATCACTTATCCTAAATGTGACAATTTCTAATTCCTATGTATGTTTTGCTTTGGTTTTCACATTAGAGGATTCTCCATTAAACTGTGAAGCAATTTTGCAACATCATAGCTTGTGACAAAGGGACCATTTTCATATATAAGAATAAATAAAGCAAAACATTATCTGGCATTTTATAAAAATAAAATACTAGTTGTGTGAAACAGAGCAATTAAGACCTCATCTTAATATTTAAAATTATGTAATTGCAAAATACGCTTTCAACTTATGAGACAGACTAACTTCAAACAATATTGTGAAGATTTCTGCAAAATAAGTATACTGATATATATATTTGTAAAGAAATTACTTCAATGCAATTTTGACCAACCTGTACTATGTTTCTTGATGACTGGTAATCACCTATAAACTGCTTAAATATTTTGAATTTATAATATAAAATACAATTCCAGCTTTTCAAATGTTAATTATTCTACATAACGTCTACAGAAAATTTCCTGCAGAAAATCACATGCAAAAATGTGGTGTGTTGTAACAATCATGCCCTTTTATTGACTTAAACCAAGGAACAAGAACAGAAAAAATTTCTAATTCATATTTCCAGTTACAGTAAACCATTTTACATACAAAATATTTTGTAGAATTCTTTCCATTAGTAAACTATTTAGGTGTGTGAAAGAGGCTCAGATGTTCAAAATGGAAAATAATATTAATACACATGATCTGCAGTAATCTTTGACTGCTGTTATTTCACTCTACATTTTACCGACTCAGCAGGTCTAGGAATTCCCACCATTTACAGAAAGCAAAAAGTCGTTCCTGTGGTTTACTCTACATTACCTTTCTCTATTCGAAGTGGGGTAGGTTAGAAAGCAAAAACTCCATATGAGTGGAAAATTAATTTGTCAAACATTTCCTTTCTCATATCACAAATTGTTCATTCTGCAAGTCAGATAACCATGAAACATTTTGATAAATGAGAAAATAAACCAAACCAACACCCCTCCCCCACCCCAAATCAAACCTACAAAGAAAAATCCAAACAAACCCCAAACAAAAGCAGATAATACATTCGGTTTCTCAGCATGTATATATAGTACATAGTGACCACAGATAACAAGTGCCATCCCCATTAATTCATTTGAAACATGTTGGAATGAAGACATAAGCCAGATACAGTGCTGAGTATCTTGATTTGTTAATATTCTTTTGCATGTATTTCTCTCTCTGTACTCTTCTGTGTGACTGGCTAAACAGTTCTCAACACAACTTTTCCTGTGGATCATCAGAGACAAAGATATTGGTAATGGTTAGGGGTGTGAAAATTAGCTATTTTTGTAACAATATATATCTTATAAATATGGGCATACTTAAAAATTCTCTCTCAATCTTTTTTTTTCCTTTCTTTTTACGTAGATAAAGTGTGCCTCTCAAATTAGCATGTATATCCAGTTTTGTGAAATTGAATTTTTATGTGATGTGATAATTGAATTCTTGTTCTCAAAAATCTTGATATAAACTTACATGTTACTCTGTTACTCTAATTTCCAATAAATAAATGAGTAAGCAAGCAGAGATTATCTCAGAGTTCTGTAGCATAATTCTATTTTTTCCTAAATCAAGTACCTTGCTTACACTTGACCCTTATCTAGTACTCAATATTTATCCAAAAAAGGTGTTTATGGCACATAACTTCTTGGTTTCAGGCAGTATTTTATTTGACATTCTTGTACATTCTTAGTATGTCTGAGGCTAATTCATGACTTCAATCAAAACTGCTATTATACACAGTAGGGAAGACATCAGTATTCTTTGAAGTGAAAATATATCTCAAATTATTAAGTTCAGGAACTGATATAGAATGTAAAACAAAATGTAGAGGAAAAATAAAATAGTGTTGTCTTAGAAAAGGGTTCCTTAAAGGTCCATGTTTATTATTAATTCAGTTTTAATTTACTAAACTTCCTGTAAATTGCAGCTGATCACATTCGCAACTCTTTCTAACAGACAGTAACTCCTTTCAAGTTAGGCAGACATATAATCAGTGAAAGAGGAGAGAATCAATGGACAAAGTTAACAAACTATATAGTGATATGAATGCATTTTCTGCATTTAGAAGAAAGAAAGTGTCAGACTTCGTTTAGATTTCATTTTACTTGTAGTTTACTTCTGCACGGTTGTTGCAGAAGAAAAGGGTTAAAAAAGAGCAAGATGTACTTATTACTGCTGAGATGGTCATGAATAAATACAGTGAAAACATTTATTTGGTTACCTAAATTTAGAAAAGAGGTATAATCTCCTTTGTGGAGAGGGGGGAGGGGAAATTAAAGTCAAAGACACGTCGGGAGAGGACAGACCCATGTTTATGTTGTGGTAGGCACTCTACTAATGCTTACAAATTAGGAGTTTTACAGTGTGCCTGTGTATCTTGGCATAGAAAAATGTCTGTTACTACAGATCTCTTACCTCCACTGCCTCCACCCACACAGTTGTCTCCAGCAGAGGAATCCTGATGTCCTGTGGTCTATTTGCCTGTAAATACCTTCTAGTAGGTGTGAAAATTTTCTTTCCTTACCTTTAAAGTGAAGAAAATACACTGGAGGTTTGTTGTGGTCAAACGTACTCTTTAGAGGCACTAAATTCACATATCTGCATATTTTAGTGGGAGAAGAAGACCATGCTAATTTCCACATTGTCCTGGTGAAACTACTACCGGAACACAAGTGAACCTTTTAAAGGATGCCAAGGAATCAGGATTACATGGAGCAGCAATCAAAGTTAGAATACAGACGTACATGGGAGGGCCAAAAGGTGCAAATGCAGAGTTTTAAAGCCAGAACTATTGTAAACTGGGGAGGAGGTGTCCAGATGTTTCATAAACTTATCAGAGAGGTAGATAGGTGATTGAAATCTGATCTGGAGGACAAGTGAATTCATGGGCATGCCTAGTCCCAGACCTAAACACCTGAGACTCCAAACACTCTAAAATCCTTGTCTCAGGGGAGTGAGCAGAGGTTCCTATTTGTCTCAGCTATTTTTGTTTCCTGTCCTAAGACTATGACAGGGACGAACAGGGAGAAGATGCAAAACTGAGTCTTTTCTTGGCATGGGGAAGCAGTTCTGGGTACCACAGGTTAGATACAGCAATGTTGTGTTACCTTTCTTCCTGTGTTCACTGTCAAACACACGGCCTTGTATATTGTGTACTGTGCAATATTGTGCTTGATGTTCATTCTTACTTGCTATTTAGTGTTGTATATAAGTAGAAGTAAAGTCTTTTCAGTAAAAGTCTGACAAATTACATTAGACAATCTTAATGTCCTCACAATATTTATTAACTGCATCCTGTGCAACTGTGAAGGTGTTTTCATAATTTCTGTGATTTTGCTATGATAATCTAAAGGGATTAATTCCCCTTTTGCATTATATTTGTGTGATGGAATTCCTAAGGAATCTGGTCTACAGCAGTCTTTTCTGTGATGTCTTTCCACTTCCAGAAGTAAGATTAGATTGCATTTATATTTATACAAATCACTGAAAATATTAATGGTCAGTTTGAGAATACCTGTATATGTATTTCAGATTTTTGGAGACGTAGACCATTGCATGCTGTTTGTTAATTTTGTCTGGAAGAGTGTTTTATTTTGATATGTGTAATTCAAAGGTATATCTTAAAGGAGTTTCTTAGGGTTTACTACCTGGGTTTTTCCTTCCAGTTTCTGGAGGTAAAAGAATAAAATGTTGAGTGTAAATGGTGCTAGTTATTTTTGTTTGAGATTATCATAAGTCAGTAGGAGAAAAGTGGAAGCTATAAAAGACAAAGATTTTTAGCCCTGTGAAAATGAAAACTTGTCTTATTATACCAAATGTATTTCTATTTAAAGTTTTGATAAGCCAAAATGCAGATGTATTAATACATCTGTGGGGTTTTTTGTTTCATGTGCAATTTATGAATCAGATGGAAAATATTCCTCCTCCCCTACTAAACCACTGTATATCCAGTCTCTTAGTTTCTGGTACAGCTGTTTCCACATAGAATAATAGAATATTTTGGGTTGGAAGGGACCTTAAAGATCAAATACGTTCATCCCACCTGCAGGGACAGGGACACCTTCCACATGCAAGTCGTAACTTCACCTTTGCTCCATAGTCTTTTTCTTGAATTTAACATTTGTTACATTGCTTTCTTCATAGATTAAGGTGAAAGACTTAAGCCATGTGTAACTTCAAATTAAAAAAATTATATTTTTCATAAAATTAACATAAAGAAGCATTATATTAATAGCTCTATAGCTAGAAAGTGTTGGGGTATGGCTGTAATGTATCCAGACCTCCTGGCTCTGGGAAATGTATAGAGAAAGAATAATAGACTGTACATGGCATGAACTATCAACCTGACAAAGTGTCATTAATTGTCAGATTTAGTATGATTCTTTCAAATATCCTTACATCTTTTTAAGTTTTGAAACAGTAAGTATTATAGTAAACAATGGGAAGGAACATGGAAGCATAAGATATTCAGGTGTGTCCAAAGTGACCCTTTCTTAAACTAGAGGAAAATAAAGAAAATTTCTCTATTTGTGGGATTCCTCAAACATCTTTCACCCACAATTTTTAGCTAAAGCTCCCAGCCTGAGGGAAGAAACATGCTAAGTACTGGAAAATGTGTATGTTTCTTCTACAAAGCCATGTGTCTATTTACATCAAATTTCTATTCATATATGGTGATTATACTATTTATTCTGAAAACTGTGAAACAGAAAGAAATTGAGTTTTCAAAGTCATCCCAGTATGTATTAAAGCACAAATTTATTTGAGCCCAGGAAACTTAACTGTAATTATCACTCCAAGCTTGCTCCAATTAAAGAAGTTTATGTGTATAGAGGTGGGAAAGAAGACAGTATTTGTGAGCAAGAATGAGTATTACCTAAACCAAAATAATTTAATTCTAATCAAAAATGAAAGTGGTGTGCTTGAAATAAGTGCTGGTATCATCTCAGCCAAACCTAAAATCTCACACACAGTGCATTGAGTGCTAGTGACAGGCAGGATATTAACTAGTGCCCCTACTATATGATTTCAGACCTTTGTGAGATCCCCAGCAGTCAGGATACAGCATCAACAGCAGCTCAGCCAATATTCTCCTTCATTAGCATTTTAAGTAATTAAAAACTCTAAAGACGTCTTAATAGCTGCAGTAGTTCTTCAGTGTGGATTGAAGTAGCAGTATATGCATTGCTTTAATTTTCTATTTATGTGTGTTTAATCAAAAGTTTTTTGTATGTGCTAAATGGCAATGTATTTACCTGACTTGAATTTGTGACATCAGCACAAACTTCTTAATTAAACACCAGACTCTGTGTGTGCTGGTAACCTAAGTGACTGTATATTAAACGAGGCAAATGACATTTACTTTTCTTATCTTCTGCTTTCCAGCATCTGGTTCTTGTGTTCAGCTGTCTATTGTTAGAAATTCTCTAGAGAATGATATTGTGAAAAACACTGCCGACATCAGCTGCAGGTGCTGATTTTTACTTATTACGGTAAGGGTAAATCTTGTTTTCATTCAGGAAGGGCTCAGCAGAATTCTTAGTAGTCTTTTGGTTTGAGTGATACAAACACAATATGGGGAAATTCCATATATATCCACTGCATACCTAGGAAGGTGTCCTGGAAACCAGAGCTGTATTGTCAAGTGCCTCCTTTCTCTTCTAACCTTCTGTATCTCCTGTGCCCTTTATGCTAAGCTGTAGTCAAACCTGCAAAAGTGGTTGCATCCTTCTTCTACACAAAGAACTTGATTTCAGAGCACATAGGATTTTTTCTCTCTCTACTCTCCAAATCAACAGCTGAGTTACAGATTTTCAGACTGATGAAAAGAGCCAACTTTTTAATTATTATTTATGATTTGCCATACACAGTCATTTGTCTGTTCCACAACATGAGACACAGATTTATGGGAAGTGACTCTAGTCATCAATTGTGTCCACAGGTCAGAAATTGTGACATCATAACACTGAGCACTGTCACTTTAATCAATCTCTGGAACAGGTGTTAAATCCATCATTATTTTAAAGGCTTCACAATAACAGAGGATTATCTTTCTCATGGATTTTTCTTTCACCAGAAACTCCTGAGTGAAATCTGTCTGTGTGCATGACTCCTCTTGCTGTTTTAGAGCCACTCAAACTGTCCTTTAGTTCCTAAAGTTGTGCACAGAGATAGGCAGGAATAAAAGCTCTGGCCCTGGAAGCAACATGAGTTTGTCATATGGATGGATTATCCCTTACCTTCTGCAGAACTAATTGCTCTGAGCTCAGCTCTCTACTAGTAAGCTTACAAGAAATACTCTAATAGGGGAGACCAATGGTTTTTTTAGCCATGTACTTTATCTCAGAGGCAACAGGAGGTGCTGGTTTGAGAGAGTATTCAGTCGGACCACTGTACTTTTTGATTATCTTAGCATCCCTGCCTCCTTGGCCCCAGAATTTAGAACTTTCAGATTATAATAGACCTGTGTGTGGTTTTGTGGTTTGTTCTCTTTTCTTTTATTTTCTTTTATGAATCTGATGTCCTTGAACTTGTCTGGTTGTCCATTGCCCTAACTCTGGACAAGGACTGTATTGACTGAATATACTGCATGTTAAAGTGTTTCCAGGGATGGGTCATCCACAACAATCTGAAAAATATATCAGTAACGGGAATATTTGAGTATTTTGTCACTTCTGATTATAACTTCATGTGTATATATATGTATACTTGTAGACAGCTGTGCACAGATCAAGACTGCACAATTTTTAAAAAGTTATACAGTATAATGGAATAGTAAGATATTGAGGTGTAAGCCAATGCTTTCAGAGTCTTTTTTGGTCTTACATATGTAAGACTTCCAGGTTTTCAGCACCAAGCAAACAAAACCAGACTGTAGACCTGCTGACTGAAATGTTCTTTTTTTTTAAGCTGCTGGATATGTAGTTTCCAGAAATATTCAAAATGAGGTATTTACTATGCTTAAAACATACTTGCTTTTACATTAATGCAATTTAAACCTAAAAAGTTATTATGCTGAGTGTCATACTTATTGATTTGCAATGATCTCTACCACAATATTTCATTTTAAAATGATGTATTTTTCCTAAGATCTTGCTTTGCAAACTGGTAAACTAAATATTTTGTGGACAGTGTACACATCTCACAAGAAGAAATTCATTCGTTCCTCAGTACTTATTTTAGAATTCCATAGTTGTGTGGTGACACTTTAAATACCTTAAATTTTTATGTAAAACTTAATTTTCAGATGAAAAGTACTGGAAAGAAGGTAAGGTCATTGCTTGACTTAAAGTATCACTAAGGTCCTTTGCTACTGCATATTTATTGACAAAATTGACCAAGCCAAAAAAAAGAAAAAAAAGAAAAAGTAAAATATAGACAAATTAATTTTAAGTGTTGTATTGTGTCTCTGTTCTGCTGACTGTATTGAAAATGTATATTGTCATACCAACTCAAGAGTAGTCAGTGAAAGTGTACTGTAGAGCTATCCATGTCATACCTTCATCAATCTGGGTGCAATTCCCCTGCCCCATGTCTGCTCCAAGACAGATAGGCACATGCCTAACTCCTGGTAAAATCCAGGAAGCAGTTTCTCAAAGGAAGGTACATCAAAGAAAAAGGTTTTAATCAAGGCAGGACATAATAGGCACCAAGCCTTGAATCTGTCTTATGACAAGGTAGCTTCCTAAGTGAAGCTATTGTTTCAAGAAGAGTGTCATGAAAACCGGTAGTTAGGAAAATTTATTAAATGTATTTTCTTTTCTTATTTGTCACTGATTTTGTATTTATTCAAATTTGCAGTACTTACTCATATGGTTCTTTTAAATCTTGTTTCAAAATACCATCTTTGGAAGTTCATAACTGTAATGAGGGCAAAGACAAGGCAGTGTCTGGAATAGTTATCAAGACTTCTTAGTGACTTTCATGGCACAACAGAAACTGGTAAGTGTAACTCCATTTGGAGGGGGCTTGAGAGTGACTTCTGGTTCTGCATAAACCACAGGCTGATTGTACCTGTCTGATTAAACATGAAGATTGTGGCTTAGAGGAGAACCAGGATAAGGCTGCCTGGGGCTTCAGATGAAAACTCCATGAAAGAGAAGTAGTGCCTAGAGAAATCAAAGCTGAAGGCCCAAAGCAAGCATAAAACCCTGCAGACCAACAGTGTTGCTTCATGTTTAATTTAATAGCTGAATCTGCAAGCTGGTCAGATGAAGTGAGATTAAGAAGGAGTCATTAGACAATGCAGACTTATTTAGATGGGATTTTTTAAAAAGAATTCTTAATGCAAATATCATTTAAGAATGAAAACCCAGCAGGAGATGCATAAGAAAAGAGTTAAACTATTATTAGTTTAACAGCAAGGATAGTCAAAGCATTTGCATGTGGTTAAGGCAGATAAAATTCTGAATGCATTGATGCTAATTTTCTAATAGCTTTATGAAAGAAATTTCTGGGGGCAGAACTGGAGAATTCAATGATGACTGTCTCCATTCTTTTCTGAAATACATTTTTGTCTAAGAAAGTACTCTGTACTTTGGAGTACAACAGACATAATAAAACTGGCTGTTTTGCTAATTATCCTACAACTTCATCTGAAGTCAAATGTTGACCATGATCTTGTTAATAATTTGAAAATAGGTTTTAAGATAGACCTTGAGATTTTGCTATTATTTAAAATAGGGGAACAGGAGTGCTCTTTTTTCTTCAAATTGTTTTCACTCTTGGTGAGTGCTGTCCTTTCTGTCTTGACCTCTACAAAGAGATAAGCCTTGTCATTATGTGAATTTGTCTCCATCCAGCAGCTATTCCGTTCTGCATCAAACTGTTGTCATTGACTAGTTCTGTGACCTCAAATCACTGTTTCAGCAACTGTATTGCAGTTTTCTCCTCAGAAGAAGTGTTTTGTTACTGCTTGTCTCACTATGGGTGATGTTCATTTATTGTAAAATACTTTGATAAATTTCACTGAATGATACCTATGGAAGTGGAAATTATTAATCCTAGAATCATGATTTTAATATTTTACTTATCCTTTTCTCTTTTATCCTTGTCAAAGAGATCAAAGTAAATCCTTTCTTTATCTCAATGATTAACCAGTGTTTTACATGGATATACACACACATATATTTTCATAATTTTTAGGACCATAAAATGATTTTGAATTATGGGGGGTTTGTGTTGTTTCTTTTACTTTTACACACTTTGAAGTTAGACCAGATTTAGGCACCTGAAGTATGAAGAAAATTAATTGCAGTGTCTACAATAAAATGAAAACAGAATGGGTGATTCCTGTTTCCCTCAGTATTTCTGAGGGACTAAAAAATTTCTTCTGCTATAGATTCGTATTTTATCCTTCACTTCATGCCTTTCTGTATGTGATTCTAAATTTTTCATATGGTGTGTGTGGGAATCAAACCATGACCTCTTCCATTTCATAATTAATTTCATAATCATAACTAGCCTTTACAGAGATGAATGTATTTGCATGTTCTGTGACACTTAGAGTTAAAAAACCCCAAGACACTTTAGCGATTTATTTAGCTTTCTTGCAACAACCTTCCTTCCATTTGCTTCAGTGACAATGTATACAGAAATGCCCAATTCTTCTTTAAATTCATTTTCTTGTCCACACCACTTGTTTATATCTAATTAATATAGGTTTAAAATTAACAGCAAATATACACAGTTACTCTTTTAGTCAGTTGTTTTACACGGCACATGCAGTCTTTCTTTCCTTTTATTTTTCTTAATTATTGTTTTAAGGAATTTTAGTCTCACAATTTTAAATGCAAATGTTGCAATGGTAGAGAGAAAAGGAAAGCAAATACTTTCAATATTTTATTTTTTATTTCTTAATTTGTTCCTATCAGTCAGCTACCTGACCCAGTTGTATACGAACATTTGATGCTCTGTTGCCTCCTGGTATTTGACAGTGTTTATTCATCAGAAATGCTTATTAAAAAGAAAAATATGTTTACTTCCACAGTCCCTGTAAGACTGAGCTATCAGAAGAGCACCTTTTTTAAAGGTTGCATCAGTACTTGCAACATTTTTATCAGAGTGATATATTAATGTTTAATTCCACTTTAACCGCATAGAAGTTGTAAACTAGAACTTTTTTATAAGAACCAAATTTATTCTCAATATTTGGAAATTTAGTTTATTTCAGGTCTTAATCAGAAATATGTAGTAACAGCCAGAAGTTCAAAATGGCTCCAGGTGGTGACAAGAACAAATTTTAAGTTAGGTAGATTAATTTTATGAGTGCTTGAGTAGAAATAGAATGATATCCCACTTAGTATCTGTCTTTGTCATTGTTTTGCATTAGGAAAAGTTAAAGCAATCAATTGTATCACAAATTCAAGCATTCAGGCACTGTTCACCAGGTACGTAACTAGTAAATATTTGCTTCTGTGTCTTCCTCCGTTTCATAGTGTACCCTGATACACCACTGAGCCCAATGGTGGTGAACGGTGCTGCATCCAGCTGGTGACCAGTCACTAGTGGTGCTCCTCAGGGGTCTGTGCTGGGACCAGTTCTGTTTAATATTTTCATTGATGACATGGATGAGGGTATTGAGTGTTTCATTAGTAAATTTGCAGACGACACTGAGCTAGGAGCATGTGTTCATCTGTTGGAAGGTAGGAGGGCTCTGCAAAAAGACCTGGAACGGTTGGATGGATGGGCAGAGTCCAATAAAATGAAGTTCAATAAGTCCAAGTGCCGAGTCCTGCATTTCGGCCACAATAACCCCCTGCAACGCTATAAGCTGGGGACAGAGTGGCTGGACAGTGCCCAGGCAGAAAGGGACCAGGGAGTACTGGTCGACAGCTGACTGAACACGAGCCAGCAGTGTGCTCTGGTGGCCGAAAAGGCCAACGGCATCCTGGCCTGTATCAGGGACAGTGTGACCAGCAGGACCAGGGAAGTCATCCCTCCTCTATACTCGGTGCTGGTGAGGCCACACCTTGAGTACTGTGTCCAGTTCTGGGCCCCTCAGTTCAGGAAGGACATTGAGACGCTTGAGTGTGTCCAGAGGAGGGCGAGAAGGCTGCTGAAGGGCTTGGAATACTAGCCCTATGAGGAACGTCTGAGGGAGCTGGGGTTGTTTAGCGTGGAGAAAAGGAGACTCAGAGGTGACCTTACCACTCTCTACAACTTCCTGAAAGGTGGTTGTAGTCAGGTGGGGGTTGGTCTCTTTTCCAGGTGACAACTGACAGAACAAGAGGACACAGTCTTAAGCTGCGCCAAGGAAAATATAGATTGGATATGAGGAAAAAGTTTTTTACGGAAAAAGTGATAAAGTATTGGAATGGTCTACCCGGGAAGGTGGTGGAGTCACCATTCCTGGATGTGTTTAAAAAGAGACTGGATGTGGTGCTCGGTGCCATGGTTTATTTGTGTTGTTGGGGCATGGGTTGGACTCAATGATCTTGAAGGTCTCTTCCAACCTAGTCATTCTGTGAATACTTCATGGCTACTGTCATTATATTCCAGGGCTTTTGTTTTGTAATATTGTGTGAGAACACCTCATACACAGACATGTTCTGAGGAAAAGCTTCACTAGAGAAATGTTGGCAATTACAATTTACAGAAGGAAAAAATAAAGCAAAATTTAAATAAAACAAAAAAATAGTCTAATTTTATCAATAATCATTTCCAGCGTTATTGATTAGTTTTATGGCAGGAAATGGGCTAAAAATTCATTTTTGTAGCTGAATCAACCATTCCAAAGATCTCTTTGAGATTCTGTTAAGAGTTTTACAACCAAAACAAGGGCAAATAGGTGCCATTTCCTCCTTAGGTTCCTCTTATGGAAATGGAGAATACATAATAAACTTTCTCTTCAGTTAAAAAACTCTGTTAATATTATCACTCTGGTTGTCATTTCCTTGTACTCATAATTCGACAAAACAGTTATAGTGGCTTCCATCTGAAGTGGGCATACTTGTCCCTGAAATGTGAAGCACGACAGGGACGAATTTGGAACTTCTGAAATGTTCATGGAGGCTGTAATACTTTCTTATTTTTTTTTACTACATTCTGCTGTGTAGAAACAGAAAAGAGGGATTTCAGCAGTTTCTTGACCCTAGATTGATTTAAGGGTGAGCAGAAGTTAGCCCAGTGTGTTTGTGCTGCTACAGCAGTACATACAGCAATCATTGCACCATGGTTATGTATTTCCAAAAATGATAAGAGTACACAGGTTCCTCTTTTGATTGATACCCAGCATAGTGTTAAATTGGCCAATTACATGGACTAGACCAACATTTTTTTTCAGTTTCCAGAAGACTGAAATGTGTTATGATCCCTGCAATAGACAAGATTTGATGTATCAGGCACATACAGGAAGAAAAGATTTGCTGTTCTTGGAGTTGCTTGTTGACAGCCTCCCTATTTGTTGTCAAGACAACTATTCATAACCCTCTCTCTGACAGAAAAGACATTCCACAATACCATCCTCTGATGCCATCAAATTGACCTTTTTAGGGAGTCACATACTGTTTTGTTCTGAAGGGTTTTGCACTCTATCACCAGGCTGGCAGGTACCAGTAAACCACAACATAGTCAAAGCACTTACCCTCTCAAGAATCGCTCCCATAATGTAATCAAGGGAATAAATAAACAGCATAATGGAAAATATCTCATGAAATACATTTTCCTCACCCTCCCACCTTTTCATGCACAATAAATGATTGCCTGATAATAGATAATGATAGGTCTGCAGATTGCCATTAGTCTAATCTTCTTTTCCCAGGCTTAACGCTGCAGGGTCTAGAAATACTAGCCAATGAAGTTGTAATAAGATAGGACTAGTCTATGAATAACAATTTCTTATTGCGCCCAGTTCCTGAGCCAGCCAGATCTTCAAGCCAGACCTTCTTAGGCCTTTTCTCATAAGGAGCCTGACAAGAACAAGAGACTTTTAAGACCAGAAAAGCCATTTTTTATTAAAATGAAAACTATATTTTAACTGGCAGAAATTTGGCAGAAATCAACACTGCAGACAGAAGAGGACTCCATTTTCCATGCCCACTATGTCTTTAAAACAGATGTTTTTACTTCAAGCCTTTTTTTTCATAAGTTTGTCAACATTCTCAATCCCAGTGAACTCCACGGGGGAGGCCTCCACTGTGCAGGCCCCTGACCTCCACTCCTGTTGTCTGGTCCCACCCCCTTGGTGCTCTGAGCACACTCAGGACATCCCCTGGGAAGGGCAGCTGTGACTAAGCCAAGAGCAAGCATCGAGGTGACCTATAAACTAGACTCCACACCTTTGCTGCTAGGTTGGGTATTGGGTGAGCGTAACTTTGTCCATACCTGGGAGAAGCACGGAGGGAGAGAGGTAAAAGGGAAAAGAATTGGAGAAATATTGCTGGTTTGCCTATGCTGAATTGTCTTTCATTGAGTTGGCTTTAAAAGTAGCTTAGTAATTTTTTAGATGCCTGCATTTTTGCTGTGGATGAAGTTTTCAGTTAGTGTTGCTAAATTTTCAAAAATTACATTGCAAATTCCCCTTTTCCCATTAAGTATCTATAAAGGCACATATTTGGTAGCTTCCTGTTTTATTCTTTTAAAATTGGCAATCATTACATGCTACATCTTCTGTCCCAAAAGAGGAGAGGGAAGGAGGGACAAGGAAATGGAAAAAACAAGGGAAAGGAGAAAGGGAAAAGTTTGCAATAAAATGTTTGAGAACTTCCTCATTTCTTATGTTCCTGGGTTTATTTTTTGGTTTGGGTTTTTTTGTTTGTTTGTTTAATTTTTTCCCCCCAAAACCAGTTTAGCTGATTTAGCTGAACTTGGAAAACACACACAGAATCCTTGAGAGTACAACAGAGGGGGCCCTAAAGAGATATACAGCCTGAAGCCTCCGGGTAGGAGCAGTGTCAACTTTCTGGCATGTGTTTTTTTTTAGTTTGTCATGAAAACCTCCAGTATCAATACAATCCTGTCCCTCTGAGCTTTCTTTACCTAGTACTTAACTGTATTGACTGTATCTACCATCAAACACTTTTTCCTGATGATGACTGTAAATCAACCTTATGACAATATGAACCCAGCTTCTTGCCCTGAACATGACAAGAACTTCAGATTGTTTTTTTAGCAGTCTTTTATGTAGTTCAAGAAACAGAAGCTGTCAGATCTCATGACAGCTGCTCTATATGTACCAAACAAAGCCATCTCACTCTTGTTATTCATGTCTTTGAAGCCTCTGATCACTGCAGTTGTTTTCAAAAATAATTCTTTATTTTATGTGAAATATGATGTTCAAATTTGACAGCAAAATTCTAGCTTAGGCCCATTATTGCAATGTGACATTTGAGATATTTCGTATTTAAGCTGTTTATAATTGGGTTATGCATGCTGTGATTAGATCTCATCACTATTTTTCAAACTTCAGCTGATAATCTATTTAGGTTGTCAGAAGTTACTGCTGTCCTTCCTCCAAAAAAAAAGAGTCCCACTCTGTTTGGAAGATGTAACAGTTGTCTTTCATAATTTTCTTCCCTGGCCCTCCATCCTTCTTTTTTAGCAAAATTTATTGAAGACTTTGTTTTTTGCTATTTTTTGACAAAAATATATTTTACTTCCAGCAATTTTTCAATAAGGTTTATTGTGGAAGCCTTCAGAAATTAAATTATTCTTAAACAAGTAAAGCTATGGCTCCTTATTGGTGTTTGCAATTGAGTCATTAATGTATCTAAGACAGATTCTTTTTGTGGCACTTTTTTAACCTTTTCTTTCACTCTCTTTGTCTGTTTCAATTTTGGCTTTATTTTGGTGATTCATCTGCTTAGGGATATGGCTGCTTGAAACTAGATCAAATATTTATTGAAAAAAATGTGCCAGCTGAAGAATGCAGTGCAAGTGGAGATGATTTATTAATTTACAAATCAAAGAGGTTTTCTCTTTTGTATTTTTTAAAATATTGGTCAAACTCTTTTTCTTATTTGTTTGGTATTTATTGTCTTTAGTTTTCTTTCCCTTTCTGCTTTGATGCATCATTATTTCCTTGTATTTATTTAAAAACAAGGAAAAATTTGATGTCTGAGAGAGGAAAGTAAAGACAAAGGGAGACCCTACTAATTTTTCTTCTTTTATTTAATCTTAAAATATTGGTTTTACTTTAGGAACAGAGATTCTAATGAAAATATATTATTAGATCTTCTTCAAAAGTTTTCATTTATAAGATGGCTTTGGGATACTGTGCACACTTGAAATTCTGAAAGGATAGTGCACTTGAGATGATATTCTCTCATCCTTATAGGTCACTCTTAAACTGACTCTGTAGCAGGGAAATAGCAAATTCTGTAATGAAATCTTATGGAAAAATTACAGAAATTGATTAAGGTCACAAGTAAAAAATTAAGTTCTCTCCCACACTCCAAACACAAGATAAAAATTTAGTACACAAAGAAAATAATATCAGGTAATAATAAAAACTACTGTGGAAGAGAACATTATGCTTCAGGATGGAGCAACTAAAGTTACTGCCAATTTGGGCACTGCAGTGTTGCCAAGAGCCAGCTTGTTTGGGTCACCCCTGTGGGCCACAAGCTGCTTCTTCTCAAACTTCTCAGAGCAGAGACTGAGTATGGCCAAGGCCTCAGCAACATGTTGAGAGAACATGAATGGTTGAGGATAAGACTAATGAAGGAAGGGCTTTTTAATATGCTGCTTTGCATATGAAGAGGGAGCCTGCTCTGGACTGGTAGATGTACTGAAGGCAGACAGCAAAGTAATGTGAAATAATATTTTCAGCCATTAGTACATTTACAGTCTATATTTACAAGAAAATACTATCCAACTCCATTAAATAATAAGAAAAAAAACCCCAAACCATTCAGTACAAAGGGGCAATTGATTGAAATTTTATGTAAATTACCTAGTCTGGTGAGGTTGGCAATTCAGTGAGACCTCTTTAAGTGTTACATTAAGTTCTTCTGGTTTTGTCTCTCTCTTTTCTTATAAGACACAGTGCTATAGCATACAACCTTACTTGCTGATGTCTGAATATTTATAAACGCATATTACAAGAAATAAATGTTTGCATATGTAGTAATCTGCCCTTCCAGAAACCAAACCACACCAAACCAAACACTTTCCCCCCAAAAAAACCTAACTTCTTACTATTTTTCTTTTCACTTCATGTTTCTTGTTAAGACACACAAGCAAATATCATGATACAAATTCCTGTATTAGCTGATGGTAGAAGAGAGATATTTCTTCAGTTTGCACCCAATTCAAATGCTGCTTATGACATGCAGAACCTACTTCATTTATTTATATTGAAGTTATTAAACAGAAGGTTATTCAGGAGCAGCTAATTTTGAGCAGTGGCATTTATTTTTTATTTGATTTTGTATTCCCCCCCCTTATTATGAGAAAGAAAAGTTGCAGGTGGTGTGGGAACATTTTTTTTTTATTCTTGTTTGTTTTTTCTTTTTAAAATTCTGGGATATGGCAGGTGTTTGGTTGTAAAGTTTATGATTGGGTCTGACATATATGGCATGGTACTTCACATATTATCTGCCTATCAAAATTAGCAGCCTTTGATTAGCAAAGTGCCTGTTTGATATAGGGAGAGGAGAACTTCCATGTAAAAAATATAACTGAGTGACTTAAAGGAGGGAAAATCTAATCTCTTGAAATCACTTCAATATATTGCTGCAAAATATAAAGGATCATGTTTTCCAAAATGGCTAATGATTTTGATCAGGTCTATTTCTTCTTGTCTAGGGAAATGTCATAAGGACTGGAGTTAAAGGTATTTGGCATTTTGCACAAGTGATGCCCATTCAGTGGGTATCAGGTATGTCATTTAAAAATGGAGACATATAAAATCAATATTATCTTTGGGAAATAAAAGTAATTTTCCCTCAAGGGCTACTTGGTTAGAGCCTTCAGTGCAAGTTTTTTCTTTAATTAGTGAACATGATCCTCATCAACATTTTAATACTTCCTGAATTGTTTATCCTTTTTTTTTTAGGTGATTATCTCTTTGGATTGTTTCTTAGGAAGTGAGTACATTTGGTACCCTTTTCTTATAGACGGTCAGTGTTTTAACTTTCATTTCTCAGGTTCTGCAAGGGGCCTAAAGTTAATAGCAGCTGAGAGGCTGGATCTGTGGCCACTCCCTAGTGAAAGAAAAGGTGATCCCAGATATGACATACAGTCAGGTCTTTTATTTTCTCAACATCTTATTTCACTAAAAAAAAAAAAGAATCAGTTTGTTTTTCTTCCTGTAAAAAGAAATTCATCTTGTAAATTTAACTCTTAATGCTATATTGTAATCCACTTTTTCCATGAATTCTTTGTAGGCGGAATCAGGTTTTACAGTTCCTCTCACTACATCTTCTGAAAACTCCTCACATTAGTGAACTGATTGAGATATTCAACAGTCTCACTAAGCAACAGACATTTTGAAAGAATATGGCCATTTTTATGTTTTAGAATTTATTTTTTCTTCTTGCCTAATTTTTTAAACAGGACTCTAGTTCTGCTTACCTTACATATGTCTGACTGAATATCTCAGTTGTAAACTCTCCAGATCAATGTTTATCTCCCTATGTGTTTTATAAACAACACGTAGCAAGATGGATCTGCAGGTTGGTCTAAGCATTTCCTGAATATAATTTAAAATGATAAGAAAGCGAAGGATACCATAAGCAGTTTCTGCATTTTTACAGGCATGAGTAGTAGGACCCAAAAAATTTAAAGACGTCCTATGCACTTATTTTTTATGTATTCACCTGCATTTGAGACAGATGAATCCTCTGAGTTGGCAGAAGGAAAGAAGGATGTGAGGTGGACATACTACAAGTTGTCTGGATTTACCTTGACTCCCACCACATTCACAAGACAATTGTTCTGCATATGTTCCCCATCCTTGAGGGGTGGCTGCCAACAATCCAACTATAAAAATTAGTATTTAAGATAATAACACCTCAGATATGAGGGAGAAACTGCACTCCAGGGACCTTTGAAACTTGGTGGAGCCTGAGCACAAGGGGTCTTCTCGTAAGGGCCAAACTGTCAGACAGGATTTGGACAGTCCAGTGGTCAAAGCAAGCATCCAGTTGCCCTGCTGCTGAGCTGAACAGAACTGGGGTCTGAGCAGTGAGAATGAGAGGTGTGGGGATGTAAGAGAACAGCACTCCATCCTGTGTGCCCATCCTTCTTTGTAAACAAATTCTGTCTCATTACATCATACTGAGTAATTCTTCCCCACTGCCAATAACAGAATGCACTTGTAACAAAATAAAGCATCAATAAATTACCATTAATAACAAAACATAATGACCAAACAGATAAAAATTGTATGAGAATTGAAATAGGGTGGGAAAACAAATATTTTAATATTATGACTATGATTCCCTAGAAGTTTATTTTCTGATAAAGTTTCTTATTTCAGTTTATTTAAATTTTAATACTACATTTGTTATTCTACCCCAGTAGCCCTTCTGCCTGTGCATATCCATATTAAAGAGGGGATAGATACGAATGCTTGCTATGAACTTGTCCCCATGGGTTGGAATAAAAGTGCTCTTACTCACACATACCAGTTTGCTAATTACCATCACTTTGAGCAGGAGAATACTAAACCTGCCATTTAAGCCTTTCTCAGAATAATGTTGTTCAATGAAGTTGTTGGAGTGTTTTTTCTTCTTTAAAAAAAATTCCTTCTTTGACTTCTTGTTGTAGCATCTCCCTCTTGGTGCTGTATGTCACATGTACCTAGGGTAATTTGAACTAACTCAAAACGAATTTCCCACGGTTTTATACCGCTGAGGACAGAACTATGATCATTTCATCATGTTATAAACTGTTGTAAAATTAGTGCAGCCACATGGAGTTCATCAGTTCAATGCAACTCCTCTTTGGAACACAGGATAATATTTGGAGTGATTTCCATCTGTTTAGAGAATCTCTGTTTAGGGATGCTGGCCTCTCTCAGGGATCTTTCTGTAATATATTGCAGTGAAGTGTAAAAAATCTCAACATGTAATTGTTGTAAAATGTTGTAAGAAGTGAAACGCCTCAGATCCAACTGCTCTACAGACATTTGCATTTTCTCTTGGACCTAAGTCTATGGTAATAAGGTCCAGTAGCTTTTAGTTAGTTTGGAATAAGTAAGATGCAAACCTACCTTACTCTGATAAGTTGGCAGCTGTTGCAATAAAGCATGTAAGCATTCTTTGAGTGAAACAGGGATGGTGGTGATGGTCTTGATGTAAGCTAAATTTATTTGAGTGTTAAAGTGGTTTGAAGCCATTCATCTATATTCAGTGGGACTGAAATTGGAAGCAGCTCTTATGTTTGATATTTACTTCTCCTCTATGAGAGATTTCTATTAAAAAAAATCAGTCTATTTCTGTGAGTCTAGGTAGAACTTATAGCTATGGAGCTTGAATTATTGTGTACCTTTTTGTATGTTTTCCTGGCAAGTCTACTCAAAATTAAATAATACTTGCAGAAAAGTTGTTGTTTTTAGAAATATCTCTATGCAATCAGTTCACCCTTTATTGAAGACCCTTTTGCCTACAATTGACCTTCCTATTTTACACATAGATAAACAGATTTAGCAATTGGATTATTTGCTTTTGTCTAATTTCTGCTGCTTCAAGTCAGAATTTATGTTGTGGAAAACAGAATTGTACAGGTGTTGGTATGAATAAGGTAAGAATCAAGTTCATGGTTACCAGGGTTGACTCTTTTGACATTTTTTTCTTAATAAAGGGAGATGATTTTCATATTTTCTGATGATCATGTCTCCCACAACCAGAGATATTGACTAATGTTCAGAAATATTTTGGAACTTTTATCAACAAATGTCCAAACCAGTTTAGTAGCTAGGCACCTGAAAATGAGAGAGCTACCTGACAATAAGGGCTCGTGACAACATTGTGGATGAATGACAGAAACTGGAAAGAACATTTATTAATTTAAGCCATTAAGATAAACATTTCCTTAATTTTAAGTCCTTCTGGGTGTATTCTAGATATCTGATATTCTAGATCTTGATAAAGGTTACTAGACCATAAGTCAGATCTGTGGATGGTGAGACACCAAAAGGCTAAATATTTAGAAATCTCTGAGTTGCATGTTATCAGAAAAAGTAGGACTGGAGAGGTGCCATTGTTGACAACATCTGATGTAGACAGATCTCAAAGAATACAAAGCTCTTCAAGTCATTAAGTAAAATTTTCAGTTTACTTCATAAATGACAAAACCCAGATTTTTTTTCCTCAAACCCTACACCCCTACTTCAAGTCATGGATAGTCAGCAATTTTACTGTTAATAGAATTGTAAATTTCACTTGAGGAAGTACACAGCCCACTACAGTGGCAAATGCCACAAGGTAGATGAATGAAATCATAATTTTTCTATTCTCTTATCTAATATTTATATTTAACAGAAAAAGTGATAAAACTTGCATGGACATATGTAATAAGAAATTGGAACATTTTAGTCTGAAGTGTTTCCTTCTTTTTTTCACTGAACTACTTCATTTCTCTCACAACTTTGAACAATCATGGAACCTCAGGTGGTCTGTGGTGTGCTTTGAGTTAATGAGAAACTGGGACCACTGCTGTACAAAAAGCAGAAGAGCTGTGGAGGAGTGAAAATAGCCAGGGTGTTAGATGCATCACCTTTAAAGAACTCTTTAAACACAAGGCTTACCTTGCCCACGTATTGAGTATCTGGACCTGTGTACTCCTCCAGCAAGAAAAATTGATTCCACATCCAGCCACGCTTGGTGCGGTGCAGTGTTTTTCCATCATTCTCTGACAATCCTGTTATCCTTTCACTGTGTGAGTGCTTGTTAGTCCTTTTTTGGGATGGCGTCGTGTGAGCCACATAAAACACAGAGCTCCAAAGCAAAACTGTCAGAAAGGAGTGAGTCCTCATCATTTCCAGAGATGCTGTTAGCCTCCACTCCTCTAATAATTCACCAGAAAAAAAATTTCAAATGTTATATTCCTCTTGTAAGAAGAACCTAGGGGACAGAGGAAAGTATTTGTGTAAGTTGAGAAAACTTTCTTCCCTAAGGAAACAGGAGCACAGTCTAGTGATCACAACAATAACCCATGGGAGTGACAAATAACCATGAAAATTACTCAGGGAGTTTTAAGTCAAGTTCTTTAATGTCTTTTTTCATCTTATACTAGTTCACTCACATGGTATATAGACATTAATTTAAAACACAAGCTAGTAAAATACTTTATCTGAAAGCTTTAGCTACCAGCAGCATCCTGACACAAGGAAACAGCCCAAAAAATACACCTTCCAACCTCATCTCTTCCAGCTCAGCCTGATGCTATCCTCCCTTAGTATCTTTTCAGAATTGTCTGCAAATATGAATTTTCTGTTACTTTGTGATTAATACATCCCATTATTCCCCTTTGCTAGCCCCCAGTTGTCCAGAGGATTTTCTTTTATTTCTGCAGAAAGGAAGTCATAAAATGGAATTTGGAAAATATTATTGATGCCTTCCACAGATTCTTTAAACAAGAACAAAAAGTACTTGTTAGACAACTGTGGGTTCATAGGAATCCTGTTGAGCTTAACAAAACTCTTCATTTGGAAAAGAATCATGCATTTGAAATGTATTTCATTTTTCCCTGAATCATAGCTGAATGAATGTGAATTTTCATCATATAGAACCTTACTGTAGCTAGTATTTTTCTGAAAATTACTCTCATGTTTTCTGTGGAGGGTTGTAAGCAATATTTAATCAAACTAAATCTGGCAGTATAGCTGAAGTGCCTGATGTCCCAGTCTTTTCTATAAATTTTTTCACTTTAAATCTGGTTTTGCTTTAGGATATCGTTAGCTGAGCTGTCGTTGTGTATTACAGAAATCATAGGAAAATAATTCAGCAGCAAAAGTATATTTTCTTTGAGAATCCTCGTCCATTAACAGTGATAGTAGCATGAGGCCACAACACTCAGAAATTTTGAAATTAAAAAGCCCATGCAAGATTATCCCCCTTTCTTCTGCAATCCATCATTACCAACAGCTATTTTCACTCTGTTGTTTATTTGTTTGGAGTTTTTATAGGAGAGGGGAAGGGAGTCTTTTCTGTGCAAAAAGTTCATTTTGGAAATAAGATGCTTTTTGTGAAAATTATTAGTCAGTTGAGAACCAAAACTGTTTAACGAAAAACATTCAGTGAATTGTACTCTAAAGGCCTTAATGATTAAATTACTGGAATTGTGCCCTTGTGTGAAATTGTCTTAAAATTATGACATGCTGTATGGACTCAGGGTCTTAACTAGTAGTCCTGGAGGAGGATCAAAGTCTTAACTTTTTAGTAACTTCAAACAGAGTTTTAGCTGAGCAAGAAATGAAGGCTTGGAATATTTATCACTTTCTAAGATCATGTTCAAAAACAAAAAGAAAACAACTTAATAGGTGTCATATTTATGCAGAAGATCATGTATATAGTGCAGGAAAACTTGTTTTCTTTTGCCTTCTATTTTAATTGAAGAATCAAAGCACAAGTAAATTAACTCAATTTGCATAAAATCATGAATGTATAGAGATCTTATCATACATTCATGAACGTGTTTTCTTTGAATTCTGGTTTTTTCTGTTATAATGCTCAGTATGTTCCTGTTGCACACAGAGGGGCAAAGTGCAATTCTCCTGTGGTTAATTTAATACCAGTAAATTTTGACATTAACTGGAAAACATATTTAGAACATGATGATCATGCCTTGTGATTGAAATTTACTGGATACAGATCAAAAGAAGAAAAATCAAAAAAGTTAGCCAATCTTCTATCCATTTGATGAGTCAAATTCCCTGTATAATATTAGACTGAAGTGGGTTTCAATCACTGAATAAAGCTATTTATTAACGTAGAGCATAAGACATTACTGTATGTGCTTCAAATCCATCCGAGTGCACCATCTGAGGGGGATTGAAGGGCCTCTTCATTCTTTGCAGATTAAATCCTGCTTAAGGTACCGGAGAATGAAAGTGGGCAGCAACAGGAACCTTTGGCAATACTGTATTCAGAAGTCAGACAATCAACTTTGCCCAATGACTCTTATCAAATCTCTTATCTCTTCTGGAGATACTCTTGCTTGGTGTGTCCTCAAATACCTCTCTTTCAGAGCTGCATTTGGGCTGTAGTTCAAGAATTCCTCTTCTGTACATTCCGCATCATAACATTCATATGTTCATATAAATTAAATTTTGGATTTCATTACTTTTGCTTTGATATGAATTATGTGTTGTTATGTGTCTATTCTGATAAATATTGTGGTTTTATATACTTAGGATCGTGACTGATTTTTTTCTCTAATTTCTCGGACCATGCCATCTTTTCTGCATTAAAACATAACAAACCATAAACCAAACAAAAATTCCTGAAAATAGCATTCAAATTTGGCAAAAGTTTAATACATAGTGAATCTATAAACTACTAAAAATGCTAAAAATATATTTTCCAGAACCTCTAAGCCTTGAAAGACTGCTGTGAAAGAGAAGATATACAAAAATGCCAAACTGTTTAAATTTTCTGTTAAAAACATCCTTATTTCAAAATTTAGACAAATCTAACACTCAGATGATTTAGTCTCCTTTGATTTTACTCCCTTTTTTTTGAAACAGAGAAGGGTGGGTGACATCAATACATTTTCATTTGACCTTTTAGAGATATCTGATTGCATCAATTTGGTGATAATTTAAAATGTAAATAAAATTTCAAGTGCTTCACTTTTGTTATTTAAAAACTGCTCATTTTTAATTTCCTGAAATTTCCCTCATTCCTTTCTGTCCAAACACTATTTGCCATACTCATTTTAATGCAGGAGATGTTTATACTACTCTTTTCTTTGTACTCAGAGAAGTACTTCAAGGTGGTCTTTGGCTTATGCATCTTGTCTCACAGTCAGCTGTTCAAGCAGCTCAGGAGTTGCGCTTGGTAGACTCAGAAGTTGGAGTTTAATTCTGAAACAAAAGATTCTGGTATAGTCTGGAAAAGTAAGACCAATTTTTCCAATTCAAAGGAACCCAGTGCTTTGTGCCCTGATGTTCTCACCCTGCTAAAAGAAATCTCTGTGCAAACACCAGTTTTTCACAGAGGTCTTTCTCTCGATGGCTTCCAGGCTCCCACTTTTTGTCCTAGCCAGGGCAGAAGTTAAACTGAGATTGCTTTAAACGCGTGGTTTTCTGTGTAGCGCTGCCCTCTACTGATTTCCTTTATAATTAGCAGGACGTCACTACCGAGTGGAAAGGTGGAATCCTTAATGTCAAGAAGAATGAAGCAAAAACAAAAACAAAAATGAAGATACAGCCCATTTTTTCCTGATTTTTATTTTTACAATAATTGGACCATTTAGGTATAAAGAGAGACTTATTACTCTGGGTCTGTGTGTCTGCTGAACATTATGATAAACATCTAATTTGATTTCTTCTAAGAGGAGCAGAGATTTTTAGTCTGAAAATAAAGAGAATAATTTACTTTTTCCAAGCAACCGATCAATATTCTATATGCAATCTCTTCTCGCTTCATTTCTGCTGCCATCATTTAATCAGTAAAATGTCAACTTCTTGTTCTTTTCAAACTAGAGAAAATGGTTTTCTTTCGAGTTATCTTGGAAACTTCTCTTAAGGTTGGGCATTCATGTGTTAAACATTTTAATGCCAAATATTTTTGAGAACCTGCTTTTCTTCCCCATTTTGCAAATCAGTGGATCTGAGAGAAGGTAGTAAGTACTTTTTCATTTGTATGGTTTGAGAGATATGTGGTGGTAGCCTAGAACCATTGCAGTCTCTCCTTGCAGTAAGGACTTTGATATCAGAATCCTACAACAGTTCCAGGTAAATGAATTATCTCTATGAAAAACATTATTCTCCTGAGCACAGTAACAACTGGAAAAAATTTCTCTCTCAAAGTCCTTTTGAATGCAAAATATTCTATTTAGATTCTTCAGGTGTAGTGTGAAATAAGCCTTGCTGGGATCAATAGCAGGGATTTGTTACTGATGATGCCAATTTAAATGTTTCTATAGCAATTGCCATGGCAATGTTTTTAATTAGTCAGCACAGCCACTCATAAGCATGTCATGAAGAAAAGCTAACCTTCGGCAATTTGATAATGTATCCCACATTAGTTTGTTTCGTTTGTTAACAGTGAAGCAAAATTTGTGTTCAAAAAGAAAAGGATCTGGTGCTAAAGTAGCTAAAATGGCAGAGTTAACTGCAGCAGCAGTGCTTTGTATTGCACTCCAATCTCTAAATAAGAAGGATGTAACTAATGTTCAGGATGATCTAAACAATCTGTAAAACTAAGTATGTATTTTAACATGATATAGCAAATATAAATCTTGTGTAGCCTGCATGCATGGAAGCAGTCTCATTGGCTTTGTCAGCCTTTTTTTTGAAAACAAAATATCTGAAAGTAGCTTTAATCTGCCTAGACTGAGCACTAAGAATGGTGAAGCTGTAGCAACAAAAGGCTGTGGCAATAAACAGCACACTGTCACCAGTAACACCAAGATTTAGGAAGAGGCTGGATCTGTGCCACTGCAGGCTCACTTTTATCACTTCCCCAACTAATTGAAGATATCCCAGGTATGCATACATATGCTTCCCTCTGGCTGCAGCACTCAAATATTCTGCAGTCATACTGCAGACATGAATATAGACTCTGGATGTATGACTTTCTAAAAACAGCATTCTTTTTTAGTAGTCTTCTGCCCAGAATTTTTTTTTTTCCCTCTCTCCTATTCATGGATAAAGATGGGGTTGAGGCTAAGGATGAAAATATTAAAAGGAAACAACCAATGTGCATATGGACTAAACTTGAGGTAATCAAAAAAGGTGTTTTCATTTATTTCTAGGAGAGCTGAAGTAGCTTTTGAGGGATCCCCAAAGCTTAAGGGACAGTGTTTTTGAGTGATGAGCACCCATTCTTTGAGTACAAGTAACTCAGATCCTCTTCAGGCACAGAAACATGGGCCACACTAATAAAGGAACACTTTCCCACTCAGCAGCTCCCCCTGCAAACCTTTCAGAACAAATTTTCAGAAGTGCTTTTTGCCTGTCGGGTTGCTGATCTGTTCGGGAATACATTCAGCAAAGATAAGCTCATTTAAAAATTTTGCCAGGAAACAGCTGAAGGCAATTCTTTATTTCTGAGACACCGGTGCAGGTTCCCTTAGCTACATGTCTCCAGGAGTCATACTAATAAAAATAAATTTTTAGAGAATTTGAACTAATAGCAATTTGTATTGGAATGTCTGTTGAGTTAATGTCTTTAGGCAAATGAATCTATGGTTTGTAGGTGCATCAGGAGAACATTTCTCTTGCTGTGACAAGAGAGAATTAGCATTTATTTTAGAGTTTTTCCAGACTCTTGGGTATCTACACTGGGGATACAGGTTCAAATTCACCTCATCATGGCTTCCGTCACCCTCTCTATAGCACTCACGGTGAGCAACTCCAATTCCCTGGGTGGATGGATCTGGCAAGAGAATGTGTTGATTCATATTTGGACAATCCCCACTGGCAGAACAGTGCAGAGACACAGCTGTGGTTTAAAGCAACTCTCCCTGGGCAGTGAAAATATCATCTGCCCTTCTCTGGAGCAAGTATCTTCTGAGGAGCAGATTAAACTTCTTGTCCTCCAACCATCCTTCCGTTAGCTAGTGAACGAAGCCTACAGCACTCCCAACCCACCGTGTAAAGGGTCTCTCAATTCTTAACAATGGTATTAAATGAAGCTAAAAGAGGCTTTTAAAATATCTACTTCTGAGGCAGCAGGTCACTGGATTACAAATGTGAAATATGCATTTTCTCATTAATAAAAAAAAAAGACTTTTTGCCTATAATGAACATTTTTAGAGGATCTCCTTTTTATCAACATGAGGGGAACAAGGAAATATAGCACTTGTAAACCCTTAAAGCAAGGACTTTTGAAGATATTCCTTTGATTTTTGGTATCGATTTTTCTCCACAGGGAACACATTTCACTCTTATCATATAATGAAGCTGCATTATAAGTTTATATGCCACACCTTATTTACAAATGCAATACATTCATCACATTCATGGTTTTAAAGAATAGCCTTTAGAAACATGAGGAAAAAATAAGTGCTATCATCAAAGAAAAATTCTTCTCTTTTCCTCCCCTTTGAGATTGTTTCACGTTTGTCACTCATAACCTGATTTTCTGTACTTTGACACTGATACCCTGCAGGTATTAAAAGTACGGTATTTATTTTTGTTGAGTTTGGGGGGTTCGGGTTTTCTTTTTTGGTTCTTCATTTGGGTTTTTTCCATAAGCAGCACAGCCTTCTATCTGCCAGATACCAACACAAACCATATCTGGAGGCATAGCTCCTATTTTCCAGACATATTGATTCTCATTATTCTCTCTGCATGAAGCAGATGAGATTCACCTATGGCAGCACTGTTAATGACAGGACCTACCAGTCCTCCTAGTAACTGGGACTACACGCTTTCCCTAAATTTCTTTTTCTTGCTGCTTCATTATGCATCAGTCTACTCTGGTCACACAGTCAGCTCCTAACGAAGCATTCTGAGATTCAGCATCTGGTGCCTCCTATCTCTGCATATCTCCTGAGCATGGCGTGTACCACAATGAGAGCTTGCTAAACTTCCTGAGTCTACAGCTTGTATAACGGCCCAAGAAGTTGTTACAAGCCAGAATTTCTCAGAATAAAGACATCAATCTAGTATCTCAAAGTCTTTTTAAAAATTTTAATCTCCGCCTTCCTTTTTTTTTTGCTCATGTACATCTGAGTCATAAGAAATCTTGTTCCTATAGAGAAGGACTTAATTACTGCCTGCAAGGGATTATACATTCACTTCTCTGGACTGGAAAAACTGAGTTGCTGACCAATTAAAGGTGGTTAGCAAATTCAGTATGTAATTCTAGCCCATTGTTGCTGCTTCCTTCCTCAGGGAATTGAGCAGCTGCTGAATGCTGTCATTTATTAGGGCTCAGCCTCCTTTATGTCCTTCTGCTGTCTCCGATGTGATCACAAAATCTAAAAAAGTCTTATTCTCAGAGCTGAGAAGGACTCTTGCAAGCATAGGAATTTGTGCACAGAAATAATGCATAACCTTAACATACATTTTTGGTATTAATTTATGTCAGGTAGTCTGAAAGGAGTCTGACGCAGCTGAGGTTTCATCCTATAATTCTGTAAGAAACACTTTAAAATACCTACAAATGGTAACTCTGATTCTCTTTAAAGATTAAAAACATTCTCCTGGCAAAGAACCAAAATTCTTTCACTCTCATGTCATTTTAACGAAAGACAAACATGAAATATGCATAAATCCAAAATAAGTGTAACAAAGTGGTGCTTATTCTGTTAGTAACCTGGTAGTACAAAATAAGGATGTCTTCAACAAGCAGACACTCACGATAGTGTCTAAGTGTGGAGAAGCATATAATAGTTTTTCATCTGTATGTTTTCTCAGTCTCCAAATACTAAGTAATAGTCCCCCGCAGATTCTATTTGCCATGACTTTCTCAAAGTTTTCTTTGAAAGCATGTAAGTGTCTCAGAGAAACAATATTCTGCAAGGAGACTCATTTTAACAATCTTGTGAAAGTAACAGACCTTTTTTGTTTGTTTTTGAACATTGTAAGTGACATCTTCATTAGGCAACAAGTACAGCCATTGGAAGCCATGGTAAATATTTATTCGCTCTCCATGCTCTTTGCCACTGATGAATGTATGGACTTAAATCAATTTCTCCTTAGCTGTCTTTTTTCCAAGATGGAAAGCTCTGGGACTGCCTGCTTAATCATTTCTTGTATGGAAGCCATGCCAGACTTTTGATTGCACCTGTAGCCCTCCTCTGAATCCCTTCTATTTTTTTTTTTGCTGTATCTCTTGAGACTGGCAATCATAATTTGTTGCTTCATGCCTATAAAAACAGCAGCTTAATCACTCTCTCTACTTAATTTCATCATGATATATGGCATAGTTTGCTTTTTTATTGACCGCACAGCCCTGGGCTAAGGTTTTTCTGTACTATCTTTTGTTGCATTACGGTGTTACTCCCCAATGGCAAGTAGTAAGAATTTATTATTTTAAATGTATAGTCTGGGTTTTACCATGTGTGTGGCTTCACATAATTTCATAACAGTTTCGCCATGTATCATTTGGGTGTCCACTCACTTTACTGCACAGACTTCAAATGTAAGTATGGCAAACTCCTGTAGCTATTAGACCATTGTAAGGCAGAGATTGGTTGGCATAGCAAGGCTCAAATCCCCATGGCTAAACTCTCTTCTTCTCTCCCCTGCCTCAGTTCAAAGTGGGTGTACCATGTCCATACCATCTATGAGATTTCAAAATGGGAATTTTCTGGGAGAGTGACAGTTGGTACAAGCTAAAATAATGGTAGGGTCTGTAATAAAATTGAGAAGTTATGGACAAGTACATGACAAAGTTTCAAAGTTGAGGTATGTTAGTATAGCCATAGTCAAAAGATTCCTTTGCACACCTCCTTGGCTTTATTATGTTGTGTTGTGGTGGTTTATCCCCAGGTGGAAACTAAGCCTCACACAGCCACTCACTCACCATATGGTAGAACAGGGGAGAGATATAGAAGAGTAGAATGAGAAAACTCATGGGCTGATATAAAAACAATTTAATAGGTAGAAGAAAAGCTACACACACAAGTGAAGTAAAACAAGGAATTCATTCACTGCTTCCCATGGGCAAGCACGTGCTCAGTCATCTCCAGGAGAGCAGGGCCTCATCATTGCATTTAATAATTACTTGGGAAGACAAAAACCTTTATGCTGAAAGTCCCTCTTTTCCTCTTTCTCTGCCCAGCTTTATATTCTGAGCATGTTACCATTTGGTCTGGAATATCACCTGGGTCTGTTGAGGTCAGCTGTTCCGGCTGTGACCCCTCCCAGTTTTGCGTGCACCATCAGCCTGCTCACTGATGCTCACTGGTGGGGTGTTGTGAGGAGCAGAAAAGGCCTTGGCCCTGCGTAAGCCCTGCTCAGCAGTAATGAAAACATTTCTGCCTTATCACTGCTGTTTCCACCACAAATCCAAAATACAGCCCCATACTAGCCACTAGGAAATAAATTAACATTATCCCAGCACGTGCTGAATGTCACTTGCAAAGTTTTTCACCTTAATATTCAAACTTATTTTTGGTTTATTTATGAGTATGTGTATTTCTGGCTCTAGTGCAGATCCCTGTGGAACACCGAAACAGACATTTCAATGTCAAAACTCATTATTTATTTTCCCTGCTGGTTTCTGCCATTTAATCAATTAAATGGATTTATTATTTAATTAATATTTATGTATTTACTAAATTAAAATTAATTAAAATTGGGTTTTTTAATCAATTAATGATATGTGCAGGGACCTTCACTTCTAGCTCATGGGTGCTTACGATTATTTGCTGAGTCACTCTGTCAAAAGCCTTCTAGAAGCACAACTAGATCATATCAGAGATCAAAGCTACCCATATGCTTAATGACTCCTCAGAGAACTTGAACAAGTCTGTGAGGCAGGACTTTCCTATTGAAGGGCTACACTGACTTTTTTCCCCAATACACCATATATCCAACTATTGTGTTCTTTATAAGTGTTTTTAACAGTTTCAATCATTTAGGCCTCAGACTTCGTTTCAGTTCTACCAGGAGCAAGTTGAAGGAACAGATTTTTAAAACTTCGTATTGCATATAGAGAAAATAATGAATATTTCAGCAGTTTCAACACTGAGATTTTCAGGATTCCTGATATTCATGAAGTGGCTGCCAACTTGAAATCCCACTGTACTGAAATGAGATCTTCTGCTGAGTCCCCAGTCAAATAAATAAATAAACAAATAAACAAAACGATGTGACATTTATTCCTTTGGGGTTTATAACTTCTTCTCTATTTTCCTGAAAACTGTGACAAATGAACCACAGAACACTGGATAGCTACAGGCACAGCGCTGATGGTAAAGTTTCATGGAACTTCTCAAACAAGTTTTTAATCATAGCAGTTTGTTGAAATCTTTCCCCATCCTCTGATGAAATGACAGAAAGGGTATCACGCTGATACATAGCTCTGGACATTAGGTGTATACACTTTTTTAGTAGAGCCCTGTTCTGCTACTGGTTTCTTAAGGGTCTATATTTATGGTCTCAAGAGCTAATAGCTTGGATGTGGCCCTCTGGTGTTTGAAAGCCCTGCAGAGAAGCCCACCAAGAACTCTGAGCAATAGCTGGGAGTTTGGTTTTAATGTTCAATTTTATATTGAAAATTTGATTAAATTTTTCCCTAGTGAGGTTTTGAGGTCTCCTGTAGTATTTCCTGAATTTGCCCTCCTCAAATTTGTACCATTAATGAAGACTTCATATGTGGTTTATCATTGCTCCCATGGCAGGAAATTTCAGACTTCAAACCCACCTGGAACTGCATCTAAAGGCAGAGGAATATGTCATCTATACATGTCTTTAATAATTTAATTGTGCTCTGATGACAATGCAGGTGTTATTGCTGATACCGACTGTTTTGCTATCTGTTTTGCTATTTGTTTTTTTTTGTTTCTAGCTGCCAGAGAAGGAAACAACTGGCTTATTTCTCTTAAAATACAAGTCAGCTTTAAAATGGCATGTGACATATTTCCTTTAGTAATACCTGAACCAGATTTGAGAGTTTAATAACGTATATCTCAGCATGAATTCCCAGAACATTCAGATATTTGTGTGATTTGTTCGGATTAATTCAAAACACACAGAGTACTTTTCAGACAGCATTTCAGAATTGCCTCCTATATTTTCCTTGTCCTTTTGGTTAAAAGCCAGTAAAAAGAAAAATTATAACTGCATGGAACCATGCATATGGTTCCCATTTCAGACTGAAAAAAGAGTAGAAATACGATTGAAAAAAAGTTGATATAACAAAGCATCAGTTTTATGTTTTCTGGTCTAGTACTTTTGGTCTGAAATGGCAGTGTATAGTCTGGCTTTAAAACTTTATTGCATAAACTCAAATGCCTGTGACTTTCTCCCTTCCTTCTTTCATTCCTAAAAAATTGAGAGAATAGGATACATGAGGAGACATATCTTTGTTGTAGCTTCATACAGCTAAGTCATAAATATGTGACTTTACAGAAAACAAATCAACTCAAGCATGTAACAGGAAAAAAAGGTGCATAGTTAATCTATACACAGGGATGTCTCAGGCTCTGGTTTTTAATCTTTTCTTGGTTTAAATAGGAATAGATACTTCATGTGAAACACGCTTATACCTTGTACAAGTGAATTTCTTCCCTCTTTTTATCTTTGTGATTCTGCAATCTTTTTTACAGCCAAATTTTGCTGTCATGTTTTAGTAGCATGGCTGGGAGTACACAGCATCACTTAGTAAAACAGCCTAATTTCTATTTTCAATAAGGCTTGCTAAATTGCCTTGTTTTTCCTAACTCTGAAACACTGTCATTATATGCACTATCCACAGGCAGTTCTTCATGGGAAAGATGTACCTTCATCTAATTTTCATTGCTGAAGTGTTGATTATAAAATAAACATTTTATAGTAACTGTTATAAGTAGAATGAATAATAAGGACCCACTATAGTAAAATGCAATTGTCCTATTGCAGTTCTACATGTTGAGAAGAGAAAACACACTGCAATGGTGTAATAAAATGAGCATCATGACATAACAATTTTAAGTTAGTTGATATAAATCCAGCTAATTTTATAATTGTATAGCTCAACATCTTAATGAATGTTCAGGAATGGCTATTTTTAATAATAGAAAGTGCTAAAAAAAGCCTGTAAATCCATTCATTTATATGTGCTTGCCTAACATCAATATTTTATATAAAGGAAACAAGAAGGCAATAGGAAGTTTTGAGTGAAATAAACTCTGCCTTCTAGCTGATGCTGCTGAAGGCATTGAATAGTGCTACTGAATTTTGCATGGGAATTCCTTGCAAAAAATTTATTTCTAGTTGTCTCACAGCAGCATATGGGGATACATGAAGAAAATTGAACCTGTTATGGAATTATGACTAGATGTTAATGTAAAAGAATGTTGGTATGCCTCCAGTACTTGGGAAAACCAAATCCAAATTCAGAATTAAATACAACAGTATCTATAAAGCCAACTATAATTACTAATCTTGCATTAGGAAAAGATCTTAAACCATAGAAGATTAACCTCTGTCAGGAGTCACTATTTTGCGTTGATTGATACATTTTAACAGTTTTACTCTTTTCTCACCGTTCCCATTTAAGAAGAAACCATTTTATTTTACAGAAATGCTCTTTTTTTTCAATTTCTAAACATGTTACATTTCTTTTTATTTTTCAAAGGTATGTTCAACAACCGGTGCATATAAATCTGTGGATTTTCAACTGGGTTGCATTTATGATGGAGATTCTAAAAGAAGAACCCAAGTGGCCATTCATTTTATTTTTCACTCACAGTTATAAATGAAGTAATAATAGTGCAGGAGTAAAATTTGTTCCTTTCTGGTCACTTGTTCAGAGGGTAGGTGCTTTCATCAATCATCTCTTTATTGTTCTCTTTTTGTATTAACAACACTGCTAAAATAAGGAGCAATCCATCAGAGTTTCACGTTCCAGTTTTTATAGGTACTTGATAGACTAATGTTTAACATATTTCAAAAATATTCTAACAATAGTTCTATCTTCGAAATGCATGTCTATTTTATAATATGGACACCTACAATATAATTGCATTTTGCAAGAAACTTACAAAAAGCTTGATTTTATTGACTGCATTAATCATTGTTAAGGAAGATCTGGGGAAAAAATCGAGTCCTGTGGAGTTTTTTTGGTGTTAATGACATGATGAGTTTTCTTATTATTGAATACTAGATATCTCTTATCCAAAAGAGGGAGCCATAACATTGTACTATATCTTTGCACTTTTTGAGACAGTGAAGCTACATAAATTCCTTTATTCCATTTTCTTAAAGATCATACTTGCTCTGAAGTGTCTTTGGTTTGTTTTATATTAATAAGTATAAACCACAACTAGATAACACATGCTAGTAATCTTATCAGATCTGAGTGAAATGGTTACACTGAAGACAAATATAATTTAACAAACATCCTGTCACAAAAAAAATATTTGGAATAGTTTTTCTTGCTCTTGATTTCCCCCACATGCACTTTTACCTATTTTGAGAAAAGAGTGTAGTGCCTTTTTACTTATTTCCCATCTTTTGATATGGAATATATATGTATATAAAATAAAAGTGCCTAAGGTATCTTCTAAACATACTCTGATTGCATGTCCCTGTAAAGAGTGAGATCAACGTAATATACCACTCTTAATAACTGATGAGACTTCCAGTTATTAACCATTTGCTTAGAGGAACACAGTACTTATAAAGGCATTGCCCATATTTTGGAAAACATGGACTAGTTTGCCTTCATATCTGAAGGATCAGTGGACAAGAATGTATCTGAAAGAATAGAATGTAAAAGCATAGAGTGATCAATAACATGTTCTTTACTTTCATAATTTCTTTACATCATTCTCTTTTCCTGAGAGTTCCATGTGCCACACTGGGATCCCAGCACAGCCTTGTAACCCCTCGTGAGGAAAGACTTTTGGTATTCTCAGCACCAGAGGAGATGATAGTTGTTTAATCCCTTTCTAATATGTTTTAACTGAAGTGTAAGTCTGATTTTCCTGTTGATTTACGAACAGGAAGCTCTCTTCATGGTTTATCTGTGACTATATCTCAGTATTTGGTAGCAATGCAATTGGCAGAAAGTAATGTAAATGCTGATTTTATAGACCTAGTTGGTCAATGAGAAAAGACAGGCCAAGTTAAAATTCCAGAGATGCAAGTCCAAATACAAATTCTGTGGTTGAAATCAAATATGCAAAAATATGTTACCCCTTGTACAGAATGTGATTTCTTCTAGTATTTTTCTTCTTATTCCTAAGTAAAATTAAACACCATGGCACAATATGTCATGTAATCTAAACCACTATGTCTTTTAGTGTCTTTTTTGTTTATTTTCTTCTAGTCTTTAGTGACATGAATGCTGAGTAAATAAGAAGAGGGAGGCAAGTATAGGAAAGGGAAAGAGCAAGTGAGAAGATGGGGAAAGCACTGAGAAGATGAGGAAAAAGGAGAAAAGAGAGGATATAAACACTTCAGAACAACAAAGGTGTAGGAAAGGAGAATAAGTGTTCTTCAGAGAAGTGTATAAAGTTAAATGTGAACATTCCATCCATTGCATCTATTTGTTAGATGAAGTATGACTGTCCATTAGAAACACTTTCCAGTTATCCAGCTCAAGAAACATGGATCTGACTTTTTCAGAGCTGCTATCAGTAGGTCCATGAATTAAGCTAGTTTTATAGATGCTCTGCAATTCTGAAAAGAATCTGTGTTATTCTGGATCTATTGTTTCATTTCCTTTGAGATTTTTCTCACTGGAAATATTTGTAATAGCAGTATTTTCTCCATGCATTTTAAGAACCTCTGCTACTTTTTGTGAAACTTTAAAGACAACATTCTTCTGGGAATAAGCATCATTCATACAAATTGGTATTTACCACAGTGGTATCTGATGTCACCTAATAGTTTCTACTGCAATAAAATATTTATTTTATTTTATAGTTTTAAGAAAATTTCTTTGTTATTGAGGTTATGACAAGCTTTAAAGTGACTCCACTGCAAAGCAGACAAGTAGGACTGCAGATTTTCTTGAGAAAAGTAAGTAACTTAATAAAGCATGGTGGAATAAACATTCCACCTTGAAATAGTTTAGCTGAAAAACGCATCTAGGCAGTTTCTTCTCCACTCTGAAATTCATTAGATAGTTTTTGCTTATCTCACATCTCCTTATGACATAGAGTTAATCCAGCCTAGGTGCACCTTGTGGTAACAGCTTGTGACTTACCCTCCAGGTAATTTACTCCAGCAACATATTTGAACACAAAACTTACAACAATGAGGAGTTATTTATCTTCATCAAGTTATTATTTGTTAAGAATTGTTTGCCATAATTTACTCTCATTACGAGTATTTTTTCAAACTTCCCATAAAAGGAAAATTCTTTAGTTGGTATGTTTTAAAATTTGCTTTTTTCACTTTTACTATTGATATTTTATGAGCTTTTATTATATTTCCTCACAATACAAAACCAGCTTTCCACTTCATTATTTCTGTTGTGACATGAAATATTTTAGTAGTTCATATGAAATAATAAAGTCACTTAAGTTATTGAATGCATTGTATCTAATGCAAAACTAAATACTTTACCTTGATTTCCATATTGGACTCCCCCTCCCACTTGTGTCATAATGAAAGTGAGTAATCTTGCAGAGCAGCTAATTTCATACCACAAAAAAACCATAATCAGCTGCCATTAAGTCATCGTAAAAGAAATTATGAAATCGAGGTGAAACATATTTCTTGTCTTTAGCCTTCCCTTTTTGTTTTGATAAATACATAAGAAAATACTTTTGTTAACACCATCTTCCATATGTTGAAATTATGAAAGAAAATACATTGAAAAAGATATTATGTGTGAAACTTTCCTCATTAGGGTGTGATCACTGCAAATGTAATTAAAAATAAAAGTGCTTACTCTAGCCATATTTTTACTTTTTGTTTTCCCTGTTGACATTTGAAAATATGTTCATGTTTACTCCAGTAATGTTCAATGAAGTTCTTTTATGCATCACCAGGCTTACTTTGAATACTCCATAACTGAGTCAATAACAATCATACTTCCAATTTATTGTCTTGTTTTAATCATATAAGTCCTCTGTCATACAGTGAACTAAGATTACTTAATTATCGTCTGTTTCTTATGGAGGTTCTATCTGCACCTACACTAAAAAGTGGCCTTAATAAGAATTTAGGTAGTGACTTCATAGTTGGAATTCCCAATTTCTAGTGATTTTTCTATGATGCATAAAATCATAATTTTACATTTTATTTCTGAAAGCCAATATGTTCTGCATTTTTCTAATGTGTTTATTTCAGTATGTCTTTAATCTGGTATGCTTTTAATGCTTAAGTGTGGTAAGGCACTCTTTATTTCTAATATTTTTTGCTTCATCACTTACACAGGACATTATTTCAATAACCAATTAATCTTTGTAGGGGCGTTTTGGTTTTTTTCTCCTACCTACATGTACTATATTATCTCTGCTCCGGTGTGCATAATATTGTTCATATTTTTCTCTCTTTTAGTATTCTATGGTATTTCTATGGTTTTTCCACTTTGCCTCTGTCTCTGCCTTGTAATGAAATTTTCTTCAGTAACGTATACATTCTAACACCTTCTAAAGGTGTGGCTTCTTCAACATATTTTTAATGTATACATTTGATTTTGAATTTTTAAAGCAAATATTTTTGGCCCTGTGTTTGTGTTTGTCTTGTTCTTGTTACGCAGTACTCATGTATAGCAATTTATTTTATCTATTATTTATTTTAATAAAAGAATGTATTACTTGTAAAAGTACTATGTTCACAATATTATATTTATCTCATTTTAAGTTATACTGAGATTATATTTCAATCTCATTTTGGTAGCTGAAGATATACTTTCCCTTTCTCTCCCAGCCTATGCAGAAAGAAGCCTTTTTATATTATCTATATTTTCATCTAACATTATCCTCTGCTGTATCAGAAATCACTATCTGTTGGCATTTTGCAATACTGTTTCCACTGACATTTACCTTGAAAGCAACAAGGATTTTATTCCACTTGTTTGCTTGAATACCGATGATATCTGCGCAGAAGAGAATACATTAAAAAAAAAATCCAGGTAGTTTTTTTCACATTATATATTCTAATTGGCTTTGTCATTTAATGTTATCTATCTACTCACATTTTATACACATGGACATTATACAAATAATGTGGATTCTGCACACATACCAATCCCTGTGCAGGAGGAAGAATATGAAGAGACTGGAAAGAAAAATTTCTAACAGTTTAACATGAGTCCTGATTGTGCAACAGTTGACCACTCCCACACTATTGCTGTTGCCCAGCTCGTGGAGCCTGGTGAGGGTCAGGCCCTTCAGGCATTCTGAACAAGCGGGTGCTCAGCTGTGCAGTGCATTCTGCCCTTTCTGTCCCTTTGCAGCTCTCGAGTCCTCTGGTTGGCCTCTTAATGACAGTGACAATATTTCCTCCCTTTATAAAGACTGGATCTAAATGTTACCGATGTCCATGGGAATATTCACCTGGACCATGATGAGTTTTCCATCACAACTATGTGCACTTCTGTTGTTTACCTGAAGCTTATGCTTGATTGCTGTCATAGAACCCTTTGAAATACTTTGTTGCAATTACTGACTGGTAATTGGCAATTTACAAGGGGCACCATGGGAATACTAATTTGTTTGCTCCCCAATAAAACAACTATCTGCTTTCAGATCCATGAGACAGAACGATATTTTTACAAAGACATTGCACGTGATGTGCTAATATTATCTGTATAATTTTCTCATGTTCTAGTATTTCTTGCTTCAAGATTTAAATTCAGTATTTTAGTCTGAGCTCAATCAAAAAATGTGTTATTCAAGCTAGTGTATATTTTTTCCTGAACAATAAACTGCGGCTGTTCACACTCCACAATTGTACCAGTAAATTAATAGGACTTCAAACTAAAAAGTAAAATTATTTGGTTATTCTTACCAAAGGTGGAGTCAAAGGCAAAATGTGAACTTAAAAAATGCAGTCTTATATCTATGCAAGGTTTTGAACTTGTTAGTAGTTTCATACTAAACCTAGAAGGGTTAAATGGTCTTGTTTTTAAAACTTCATTGTTTGTGCCTTCCTGATTATCCTCTTGTCCTTCAGATCTCTTAGTGATATCAAAATCCCAACAAAGTATGAATAAAAAATTCTCCACTCCCTACTCTTTTACAATCTCTCCCTCTGTTTGCAGTCTATGGTCTAACAAAAACAAGGTTACTTAGGCCACATAACTTTTTTTATAAACCTCTAATCTGTTGAAAATGCAGTAGACAGACAGGGTTCTAAATTGTTCCTTTTTGATTACTACAGATTACAGACACTAAAAATATTTTCCATCAGGAAAGTGCAATTCTTTATGACAAATATCAAGCTGTTTGTAATTGGCCTGTATATTTTCATGTAGTTCTCTTAGAAACAGGCTCCTTAGCAGTTTACAGACTCGCAGGGTAAGAACCAGTCACTTAAACCAGCGTATCCCTAGACATCTAGGCAGTTCTGTGATCTATTAGAGCTGGGTTCAGTGTCTTTAATACACAAATGATAAGTTGACTTTCACTTAAGTAATAGGCAGTGTTCTCCATGTTGGGAGAATATAGAAATATTAGCAATATTTCTAGTAGTTATTAGTTATAATTTTTGCCAGGCAGTCACTATCATTGGGAATAAACGTGATAGAGAATTATATAACTCACTTTATTAATGACTGCCCTAATAGCATGATAAGCTACAGATGTCCCGTGGTATGAGTGCATGGGCTTAGGCCAGGTGGGATCCTACACTTAGCCCAATCCTTGCCCTTTTCTGGAGTTCTCCTAATGATGGAGTACAGACATTAGTAATTACTCTTAACTTTGTCACTCTTTCACTGTTTCAATATCAATAAAATGTTAAGACAAGCATGTATGAAACGCAGTATGAAAAGAGATCAATGTTGGAAATATTATGATACTGCTGCCATTCTGGCAGATAATAATTTTTGTTACTGGCTTCATGCATGTTACTTTTCTACTGGGATCTTGTGGTATTCCGCCTCACTACTAGATAAACTCAACTAAATTATAATGTACATGACTCTCAGAATATAATCTAAGGAAAGCATATCCACGTTTCCGCATTTAAATATTGATCTTTTTTACAGTGGTTGTGTTGAAATTTCTTTTGCATTTCTGTAGTTTCAGAGGACTGTAGACAGTAAAACAAATGAACATTGACAAATACTTGTGAAATCCTCAGTGAGAAAACCTACGAGTTTTAACATTCATTCCTAGCATTAAAGAGTATGGCTGGTGAAGTATTAAGATAAATCAATTTCCAGTCTCAACTGTTTAACATACTGTGTGGCATCATTCCATTTCTTGAGGAAAAAAAGTTACAAAACATGCTGCTTTCGAAGATGAACACCATTATATTTCAGGGTGAATAACAGGTCTTTTTTTCTGAGTGGGAATGGTGCTGCTGTTTGTCAACCACACCTGGGAAAACAATTGCTTGGATATGAAGGTGGTGCGACTTTGTCCTATGACTACCTTTTATTTAAATCTTAACTTCTTCCATTTTCTTTTTTATAAATAGGACAAGAAATCTTGGATGCTCTGTGGCAAAGCTGGAAACCTCATGCTTCCTTCAGCATGCCTTAGAATTAACCACTACAGACTACCTGCAAAAAATCAAAGAACATGTGTGTCTTCCTTGTCCTTCCTGTTTTCAGATACTTGATAGTGGTCACTGGGATGGAAATTTCTGTTTAAACGGAGCATGCTCACAGCATTTGACCTTTCAATTATCAGGATAAAGTTAAACTTCAGGGACAATTAAGCAAAGCAGGAATAAGAAGTCAGCTTTTATTTGCATTGTAAAGGGCCATTTAAATTAAAGTTAACAGAGGTATTGTTTACCTTGGGGCTGATCATTTAGATGACCATACAGTAAGGATGAAGAATTCCAAAAACTCCATTGTAGCAGAAAGATTTCAGGTTTCATGAACCTTTGCTCCTTGAGGTGAGAAACAAAAAGAGAAGCTAAAAACCCAAAATTGAAATAATTGCTTAAATTTTCTGAAGGTGTGAATTTTGTCAATACTTGTAATGAGGTACAAAGTGCATGGGTATTAAAGTGCTTCACTGAAAGTTACCAATTAGTCATAGCATGTAATTGTATTAATGTGATTTAGTCAAAAGTTCCTCTTTCATGGAATTTTTGCCTCAAAAGAAATTTGTTGAATGAAGTGGAATTATTTTATAGAAATCTTGAAAGAATAAAATGGGGCTGATTTGCCAGAGGACCCTCAGAACTGCCAGCCAGTCAGCTTCATCTCTGTGCCTGGTATGATTATGAAACTGATCATCCTGGAGAATATACTAAAGCATATGGAAGACAAGGAAGTGATTAGGGACAGCAAACATGGCTTTACCAAAGGCAGATTCTGCCTGACTGACCTCACGGCCTTCAATGATGGACTGAAGGCATCAGTGGACCAGGTACGGTCTGATATCGTGTACCTGGACTTCTGTAAGGCCTTTGATATGACCCACCACAGCAATCATGCTGCTAAATTGGAGACATACAGGTTTGATGGTTAGTTAGATGATAGTTTGTGGGATGAAGAGATTGAGAGCAGGTCTACTGAGAAGGACTTGAGGGTACTGGTAGATGGAAATCTCAATATGAGCTAATGACTTTTAACTGAAAGAGAAGAGGGTTTATGTTGGATATAAGGAAGAAATATTTTACAACAAAGGTATTGAGACACTGGAACAGGCTGCCTAGAGAATTTATGGATATTCCATCGCAGGAAAAGTTTAAGGCCAGGTTGGATGGGGCTCTGAGCAGCCTGATCTAGAGGAAGGTGTCCCTGCCCACAGCAGGGGGGTCAAGCTTTTAAGTTCCTTTCCAGTCCAAACCTTTCTATGATTCTGCAGTGACAGTATAGACTGAGCAGATGTTTTTCTGTGTTTTCCTCTGATATTTAACACTCTAGGTCTGATGTTATAGAATAAAAATAATAGAAAAAGAAATAGAATAAAACCTGCAGAGACTTCCTCAACTCAGAGCACATAAGTACATTGCCTTAGCTGTTAGTAACTAGAACATATATCTCTGAAGACCTTACAATACAAATATATGCATGACTTTCACAACACAGATGTTGGGCACATAAAAAAGAAAAAAGTTTAAAAAAAAGAAAAAAGTTTAAAAATCTATATTAAGCATTACACATTTAAAGGTGGAATATATGTATATAGATATGTGTAGATATATATATATAGATATATAGAGAGATATAAGTATACCTAGATCCCTAGATCTTTTAATCTCACCTTTGTCTCTAAAATTATATCAAAATAATGATAAAATTATATTGACACTGATACAGGTGTAGATACAAATATACACAAACACATGTATGTTCTCCCTACAACCAATATAATTTCAAGATTTTTTAAATTTTCTACTAAACTCACAGGCTGACTAGCATGAAGTTTAATTAGTGCTAATTAACTAGAGGTGGAGGAAGTACCCCGGTTTATGTCCCTCAAAAGTGTTTTTTTTTTTTTCAGATTTCAGCTTTCAGTCTGTAAAAATCATTGATTCTGATGCTATTTGCAAAGAAAGGATATTAACTACAACATTCATTTTGGTCCTATTTTTATTGTAGCTACCCACAGGCTTGCATTTTAAATGATCTCAAAATAAGTAATCCAGAAATCTTTATGCTGCTTCAGCTTTGTGAATCCACTCTTCTTGGAGAGGAAGCCAGCCTTCCTTCCTTCCTTCCTTCCTTCCTTCCTTCCTTCCTTCCTTCCTTCCTTCCTTCCTTNTTCTTGGAGAGGAAGCCAGCCTTCCTTCCTTCCTTCCTTCTTCCCTTCTCCAGAGAACTAGAGATGCTTTCAACAAGGTTGGCAAGGTTTCTTCTAGTAGCTCTAGGCATGTACTTTAGCAATTACCCTGGGTTACTTAATATGTGTTTCTGCCCCACTTTTTAATTGTTTGGGACCTCCACATGTAAATCTTAAGACATAGCTACTGTTTCAAACTACCCACACTTGCAGAAAAATACCACTTTATCCTGAATTTATGTAATTTATCTGTTAGTTAAAAAGTAGTGAGACACTTTTTAAATACAAGTTGAGATTCATTTTATGTCATGAGACCAGGAACTTGAATCTTCTACTGGTTAATCCTTAAAGCTCATTTTAGTTCTAATCAGCACTTGAACTAGGAACATGTTCTAGTCCTAGTCTGTTACACGGACAGATCTGTACACAAACTACAGGGGAACAATTTGTTCTTGTGCACAATCGTTAGCAAATCTTCAGTTGCATAAGTGTTTGAAATCAGCATTTGTATCTTATTAGACATTACCTAGTAATGTCTAATAGTTCCCTTGAGTAATCAAGGGAACTATCATCTTGTGTCTGTGTATAACAGTGCAGTTCTCTCTTTAATCAAATAACTGCTTTGCAAACATAAAGTAGTTAAAAAACTATTCAGCCTGTAGGCTTTTGGAACTAGAGTCTCAACATATTGGAGACAGAAAGAGCAAAAGAGGGCCTTTGTGTATTTGAGAAGTTTATTCTTTGTATCTACAATTTTTTCTGGATCCTATATTTTCTATATTCTTTGGATCTATATTGTAGGGACCTGTTAGGAAAAGTTGCTCTGAAATGTAAATGTGAATTGCATGAGCACAAATTCAAATGGCAAATAAATTATTAATGTGAGTACCATTGTCAGAAGTGCTAAATCTTTCATTCTAGTGGTGCTCACACTTACATTTCTAAATGTGCAACACTAGGCGTGTTCCTAAATCATTATCTATTAGATTCAACTTTTCAGTATGGATGAACATCTTTTAGTTTAATTTTTTGTTTCTTTTTTTCTTCTTTTTGGCAAAAACTTCAGTCTGTGGTGCACTCCAGCCACTTCCTGATTCGCTCGCCCTTTTGAGCTAAATGGTGTTTTTTTTCCCCTTTCCTGAATGAAAGCTTCAGGGAAAGGTTCTCAACCAGTAGATTTTTTCAGCCAATAGTAGCTGAGAGCAGCTGTACAAACTTTTTTGACAGTTTCTTCTCTTTAATTGCATTAAAAAGTGAGAATAATGACATTAAACACAACATACTTTTTTGGATTTGAAAATCCTTTTTTTTACTGCAGGGATGGTTTGGTACCATAAGCAGATTTTTCAAGAAGACAGTAACTGGAAGAGCAGGCAGTACCAGAAGCTTGTATTTTATCAAAATGTGACAAATGTAATTAAAATATCACAAAATCGGTACTTCAAGTAATATATGAGTTTTCAGCCTTGATGCTACTGCTACTACTGCTACTAATACTACAAAGCAAAAACAGTTATCTTCAATATTGTAGATAAAGTAGTTCTATCTCCTTGAAGGAAATTGAAGAGATTAATTAATTTTATTTAGAACACAAGGGATGTTACTTTTTATCTTACTCTAGAAAATATGTAAATCCAGCCAGAATGCTGTCTTGACTAGGAAAGGAGTCATATATAACACAAATTTAAAACCATTAAGACCAAGATCAGGCTCAATTGCTGGTAATCCATGGGATGCAGATAGCAGAAAAGAATGAAGAGACTACATTATTTTTTAGATAGAAATCCATTTTTTCTACGAGTCTGAATTCTCATTAGTAATGAAATTACGTTTTACATTTGGGAAGCAAATGTAAGGATTACTGCAAATCTTCCAGGAAATGGGAAAATACTTTCTGTAACTTAATATTTTTATTTCACTCTGAGGAAAATAGAATTTTTTATCAGATAGCATCATTATAAGAACACAGATTCAGCACTCATTTTTACTCTGGGTAAGGGAAATGCACAAAAGTAATTTCACTGGCTTCAGTGGGACCAGTCTTATTGCAAAATGTTACTCGTTCTGAATACAGGTTCCACAATGTGGCACAAGTACAAACAACTCTCCTGACAAATAGTTTAAACAACTACAAGAATTTCCTTTTGAAATAAGTATGTTTTCCTGATGTTTTTTTCCTTTTACTACACAGGCAAAATTATTTCCATGAGATTACCCACAAACAGCATCTATGCCATAAAAATAAGAAGAAAGAATATTATTACAATAGCTTCTCACTACAAAGCTTGATATTTAAATCCACTAGTATAGAAAATAATGAAGAATAATGCAAACTGTGTAAAAGTATTGTAATAAGCAATAAAGTAAGCAGACAAATTCTCCACCGTACAGCACTGTGAACTTAAGCAAACCCATTGTAATATATTGCTTTTAAAAAATATTTTATTATTTTTTCTCTAGAATTTGCATAAGTTATGCTTGGGTTTATGTCCCTACATGTATGTATAAATGTATGAAGGTGTATATATATATATAATAATTCTGTTCAAAACTGGGGCTATTTTTATGTGTTAAAATCAGATATGAGTAGTTTATTAATACCTTCAAATCATACAGAACTTATATCTACTGGAGTTTAAAATGCTAATTTTCATTTGTGCTGTGCCTACTTTTTCTTTCAAAACAGAAGCAATGGGATTAACTTCACCCTTATACCCAAGTCAGACTTTTGTTGTTCTGCCTCTTCATCTCCGCAGGAACAAATATTGAATGATGGAGTACAGAGGAAATAAACCCCAATTATTTTAGTAATATCTTAAGCTGAGGTTTTTTAATATCATTATATTTTAAAATTTCCTTTATTGAACACTTTTATACAACTTGATGTTTTATTGAATTATTTTTTAAGACATGCCAAAGTATAAATGTCAAATTCTGCACCATTGATTATCAATATAATAGATCATATTCTTTTGGAAGTAATGGCTAAATCTAATTATGCCTGCATATATTGCCAAAAGGCTTGTATACATTATTAATTGACTTCAATTGAACTATTAAAAATATGTAAATTCAGATAATCTCCTTCTGAGAGCTGTTGTGTAATTTGTTTAAAATGATGGAAAGGCCTACTCTTTCCATCCCCAAACACCAATGTACTCTCCACAATTTTCTCTATTTCACAGAATCTCTTCTTGGGTGTAATTTATGAAGATCGTGTTTTGAATCTGGACAAGTGCTTTAGGAGATCTTTCCCAACATACTTCTATACAATGGCAAAATGTCGTCAGTATTTTTCAGAAAGTGGAATCCTTAAGTACCAACATGCATGGCCCAAAACTGTAATATCATTACAGGCAGTATTTCCACAAAGGTGGTGGTTCTTTCTCTCAAATGCAGCCTCTGAGGACAAAGCAACCTGAACACCACCTAGCATTTGGAAAATTTGTACTTACCTAAACCTGCTTGACATTTTGATGCCTTATCCTGGTCTTAAAATTAAGAGAGCTGAACACAGTTAAGAGGGAAAAGGGTTTTACTTTGGTATTTATTTAAGAATCCTTAGGGACGATGAAATGCACATTGAAATGCACCCCGAAGTCCCCACTGAAGAAAATGGCCACACCCAATGTGATGAGTGTACAATTATATGCCTTGCAAAAATTAGCATATCTATAAAGATTCCCCAATGAGGGACTCGGGTGAGACCCCTCACCCAAGGGACCCTCCCCCTGGACGGGCCTATCTTTGTTTACAGAATGTGTTCTGGAGAAGACCTTGGTTTCTTGGGCTTTTAGAATATTTAGTCTCTAAACTTAACGAAATACTAGGTCTAAGGGGAGTTATCGAACTTACAGAATTACAACTATGTAAGCTAAAAGCACAAGGAATATATAAAGCTATATAAAAGAGTGTATAAAAGGGGTATAAAAGAAAAGCAAAATTTGGCATCAATTTTCATATCAGGAGATAACTAATATGAAAACTATATTTTTCTGAGATAGGGAAACAGAATCCAAAGTGATGTTGTCTTGATGTCTCTATTACTCTTACTACTAAAAGGTGTGAAATTTAATTATAGAAGTTTGCATTTTACTAACAAAGGAATACATTGGTCATCACTTGAAGCACTCCATTTTGCAGTTGCAGAAATATGTTTTCAGAGACACATTTGTGGTTATTTATGGTGTTATTTGAGTACTCAAGACAAATTTATTTTTATGAACATTGATGTAATCATGTAGAGAAATTGGAGGACTGGGAAAGGGGAGGCCCCGTTTTATCCCTAGCTATCACACAGAGCTACTCTGTAACTGAGACCAAGTCAAGTCTCTGTGTGATACTGTCTGTGCATGGGATGACAATCCCACCCATGTACTTTTGTAATCTTCCCAAGACTACAGAACACAGATTATAAATAGCATACTTCACTTCTTGACGTTTCTATATATTGTGTATTACATACATACTGTGTATTAAAAAATCATTTCTTTCTAAAACATTTTGAGCCTTCTTCTGAGCTGCAGTATACATCCAGTATTTTTCCTTTTTCCTGAAGCTAGTAACATTTTCCTGGAAGTAACCAAGTCTCAGTTTTGCTAGGATTTTGTGCTGCAGACACATAGTATTATTTGATCAAGATATGCCTCTCCTGTTCAGTCATGCTTGGCAAGTAGTCCTCGATGCCACTGGGGTATTTTTTATCATGATCAGTCGCTGAAAGTCAGGAAAATAACTTGCCTTTGAACATTCCTCAATTTCCTGTGTGTTTAAAAAGCAAGAGGAGAAATTACTCTGACTGCTTTTGAAAAAATACTTTTTGTTCATTTCCCTTTGCTTTATTTTCTTTCTCCTCCTACCACCTTTAGCAAAATTTTGGATTTATTCCTATAGATGATTTTCATAAACTCTCTCACTCACATACAGAATGCAGTTAGCTTTTACTCGGGCATCCCTATTCATGTTCGAATATTAGTGCTTCTGCAGATAGCATTTGCATGTAACACCTGCTGCAAGCCTTAGAAATTCAGAAGGCATTCTGATATGAGTGTGGGATGCATTTTTCTCTAGGTTTTTGCTCCAGTTACTTTCTGCAGTGAAATAGCTTTGACTGCATTGAAGAAACACATACATTTATATATCTCTATTGTCTTATATCTTATCCTATGTACTCCAGTTTTCTTATAAGAGGATATCTCCTGAACAAACTCATCCTCAGAGAAAATTGTCAGTCCTGTTAGTCGCCGGGTCTACTTCTCAAACGCTTCTGCCAGTAGATTCCCTGCAACCCATGTTGTGCAGATTCAGAAGCCATGTACTGATGGCAGAGATAAGCCAATGTCAGAATTAAGTTATACAGTTCTTCCAGCAGCATTATGAGTGTTAGCATTTAAACTAGTGGATTTCAGTTATTACATTTAGTTTGGTGGATAGGTCAGGGAATGAAATCATCCTTATTGGCTGATCCCATGATGAGAGGGCGTCTCTGCCAGCACCATGCAACTGCTGCTGAGATCAGCATCCTCGTGGAGCAACAGCCAGGTGAGAGGAGAGCACAAATCCCTGCACATGGGCTGCTGTCTGGAGGGAAGGGCAGCCTTTTCAGAATGGTCACTTCTGCAGACAAGTGTGGAAATGCTGAAAGCTTGAAGTACTTTTACCATGGAGCTGTACAAAGCATACGGCAGAGATGTTTCTCCCCACGTTTTCTCCGCAAACTGCATCACCAAACTTCTGTGTTTAGGTGAGACGTACCAGTTACACACAAAGCATAATTTTCTACAAAAATGGCTACAAGACAATCTCTGAAATTAAATACACTGCTTCATTCACACAATAAACATACAAAAATCTTTGATTGCTGAACTCACTTCATCAAGTTTAGAAATACTTGGCAACTGTTTTAAGTACAAGTAGTAATAGTACCGATACAGTTACATTTCTCCATTTCAAATTAATCTTGTTTAACTAACTTAAAAAAACCCAAACCAAGAATTATTTCTTTCACAGATATTTGACTGTATAACATTTTATATTTTTGTTAACAGTAAATCACATTAGCTGTAAACATATTTAATTCTCTCTTGAATTTACATTATTACACAGTGAAGTACAAATGACAGGACAATATATTTTATCTGTCAGACTGACATATAGATAGTAATATGCCTTTTGTAATAACTAATGTAATTCTATCAATAAATTTCTTAATAATCATAGACAAATTATAACACAAGTCTTCTAAATATTTAATTAGCTCACTCAATTTTTCTAATAAAATTAACATGGAGAATGACATGGAAACAATGATTTCTAAAGATCTTTCAGCAGCAGTTCCTATCACTATGGCCAATATTATTTATTAAATAAACCTTTTGATCACATCACCAAAACTAGTGTAAGTATTACACTTGTCTTTTTATACATATTTATCTTTACCAGGAATAGCTAGTGGAGTACTCAGCAATGAAGCATAACCCTGCATAATCCTAATTTCAGTAAAGTATGAGTTTTATCACCTTAATCAGAGCAAGACTGACACACTGGTTGTAAATTTGTCTACTGAAAATGGAAAGCTTTTTAAGAAAATACCATTCTATTTTCTGACCTGTGACTTAAATCTGTGACAAGGTGAGTGGCTACTGTATGCACATTGCCTCGCAACAGCAAGGGATACCAGTTTCCTTTTAGTTCATACACATCATTCTTTCTTTGAAGCTCACAGACTGAAATTGAATGGATGTGACAGCGTGTTTCTTGCATGTGAAAAGGCAAAATGTCATTCAATTGTTTTCTGCTGGTTACTTCAGAATCAAGTGGTCAGTTTGACATTTTATGCTTTCTGCCTTGCATTCTGTGGGACTCTCTGATTATCTATTATTATATTAATATATATTAGGCTGACAAGGTGGTTCGGAAGCACTTCTGGAAAGCATTCGTACACTTTAAGCCTGTTGACTTTGACTTACTGCTATGGATGCCCAAAAGGACATCTCCCCCAGCTCTCAATCTTTCTGAACCCTGAGGTGCACCTCCCCCTGTAACACATATAAAAAATCCCACTAATTTTGCTACTTCCACTAAAGAAAAATCAAAAAAAGCATTCGTACTTCATTCTTAGTAGTTGAAAAGACCTCCTATTTTTCCATCGTTCTTAACCAGGGTAGTTTTTATTAGATGTATTGACAAACACATATGTGATAAAATAGAAAAGTGGGGATAGCTTCTATCTGGACAGGTGAAAAAGCATCCTGCACAAAAGTTAGGCTATACTGTTACTCCTATATGGCAGGAACAACTGAATAACGTGTAATAGTGTTGCCAAATAGCATAGGAATTGCTAATTTTTTAATGTGCACAAGTAGTTTTATATACAATATCAGAAGTTTAGATTTCAGCAGTTTGGGGGGGGGGCGGGTCTGAACTCTATAAAAGAAATATCCCCAAAGTGCTTTGCTGACACTGCCCCTCCGCTCCCCCTTCCCCGAAAAGTATCCGTAAGGCATCTTTTACATTTTAGACACTCCTAAAGAAAGCATCTGCTCTTTTTCTGTCAGCAGCTCTCATGCTACAGAAAGTTGATCTACTCACCCAGGCTGTCTGTGCGAGCCCGGTTCTGTCCGTTCCGTGCTGCTTCTCTACCTGCTTCCTCCCTTCTTCATGTTACCGTGTCTCCAACGCGGAATGCACTTGCGTCTCACTAGGGCTCCCTCTCTCCCGGCATCACTTTTAAGTCAGACAGGCAGCGAGCAGAAGCCAGAGGGACTCTCTGTCTGATTGGTTTCCATTCAGTGCCCTTGATTAATAAAAAACATCCCTCACAAGCAGAGGTGCTGCTGCCCCTCACAGAGATGTTGCTGCTGATAGAGCCGCAGTGCTCAGCGTGAGAAGGTTTGGGGCTGGGGGGGGACAGCACCACGGCTTTGCCAGCCAAACAGTGATTTGCAACTGAATGCAGTGGGAGGGTTCAGAGAGGAGGGCTTTGTTAAGGACCCTCTTATTAACTGAGGCTTAAATGCAGAGGCTCGTGTTTCCAGCTCAGTTTGGTCTGTTCTAATAACAGGGGTAAAGGCACACCAATAACCTGTGAATTATGTGGAGAAAAAATTTACTCTCAATATCTATACTAGCAACACAGTGCCATTTGTGTGCAATACACATTGGAGAATGCAAAACTATCCTCTAATGATACTAAGGTGACAAATGATTTTAAGTTGAAAGCAAGCAAGGTGTGTGAGATTTCCCTGTGTGCTCAATAGGTTTACAGCTTTAGTGTCACTTACAGCTATTGATAATGATGGGCTTGTCACTGTATCTGAAAGTGAACATAATACAAAGTTGCAAGAGGTGTTTTGGGAATTGTGACTAATAATGTTCAAGTCATTCACAGAAATAAACAGTTTTGCCAGCAACAATAATGAATTTCCTGGTTTCTGGTGCAGCCTGTTCGGGTACAAGTAATCACTGCTCACTACTATGACACCAGATGCCCAATATTACTGAATATTGTGGTTTGCTTGAGCTAGCATTTTCCATTAAAGCATAACGTTGTTTTCTAAAGTAAGAGAACTGGAGTATCCTAAGTTCTGGTTTTTGCTATTTATGCATTTTTTGTGCGTTCCTGGATGCTAATGAGTATTTGAGTCAATGACATAAGATAAAAGTTTGCAATGAGACTTCTAGAAACTGATTGCTGTTACTTTCTGTACTGACAAACTCTGATGGTAGCTGTTGTGGGCACCAATAGAATAGCAGAAAATGCTGCAAAGTGTAGTTGTCTGGTGTTGTAGCTTAATTGATTCAGCACTAACATTTTCTCTTAGAAAGATAAATCATGAGCCTTGTTTGTAGTTATGAAATTTTATTAGGCCTGTGATCTCAGTGGTTGGGGTGAAAAAAGATATTGGCTTAATCTGGTGGTGAAACTGTACTATAACAAAAGGAAAGTTTACATCAAAAAGCCAAGCGAGAAACCCTAGTATTTTCTTTTCCTTAGGCTCTTGTAATTGCTTTAGTACTGTCACTGATGAGCTCAACAGACCCATATTCACAGTTCACTGTACCTAGTGGGAACTGATTCATCATTATGTCACATCTGAAATTATTAAGGGATTGATGCAATTCACAGACACCAGTCAGAGCCTTTCCATCGAATTAAGTGGCAGTTAAGTTGGGCTCTGAGTGAACTAGGTCTTCTCTGAATGCTACACGTCCATGAAAACAATATTTGCATACGTGTTGCAGAGTGCAGAATTGGGTCCAATATGTTGAATATCATAAAGCTAAATCCAGACCCAGAACAAAATCAATCAATGCAATTTAGGTAAAACACTTAAAGCAAAGGTCTAATTAGCATTTTCATGCCACAGTGGGTCAATTTTAGCAATGGAACTACTAGGAAAAAAAAATATTTAGCATAATTTTTGTCCCAGTAATTATATGGGAGAGCAAAAAGAAAAACTACTGACAAGTGTATATCTCTGATACCCTAAGGTCCTGGTGCAGATTTAAATCTTGCAGATCCTAAAAGGTATTTTCTTAATAGGAAGATGTCTGGATGATGAAAAGGCATGAGTAATGGCTCCACTTTTTTTTCATTGTGCTGGCTTTTTTTAACTCTTTTGGCTTCTGTTCGAGAACATTGTGGCTACTCTAATCAATATTAGGAGACTATCCAGGTACAAAGGAATGCCTGAAACTGCAGAGATGAACAAAGTATCTTTTCACAATATTTTCTTGAGTTTATTCAGTGCCACCTGGGAAACTGGCCCCTGCTTAAAGGTAGGCATAGATCTGCTCAATACCAGTCGTAGGACACTCAGATAAATGGAAATGGCCCCATTTCTGTTGATGCCATCTACAAGTTTGTAGTAAAAAAAGCAATTTTATTTATATTAGACAGCATAAGGCCTGCTCTCTCACATCTATTTTTCATTGTGTTTTAAATACAGCACAGTGACTACTACAGTGAGGAAATACTGAAATTATGTGCTATATATTTACAGAAAAAAGGAGCATTTCTAATGCAAATTGTGTTGCATGATGGGGATTAAAAGTTTTGCAATATACACTGTAAGTGAAATATACATCAAAAGTAGGCCAAAAAGGAAAAAGCGTAGGTGTGACAGCAAATAGGGAGAGATGGGTGGAAATCTAAGGCTGTGCTCTAACACGCAGAAGGCTACTCCATATAGGGGAGGAATACAAAATTCTCCTTCTGAAAAAGAGTGGGCAGTGGAAAGAGATATGGAAAAGCAGAAAGTGCACCAAAAGGATAAGGCAGGAACGCTTTTTTTTGCAAGACAGGCTGTACTTCAGTTTTATATTTTATGAAGTCTCTTGGATCCAGGTCTCTTCTCTTTTCACCCCTAGTCATCTTTCTTTCTTTACCTTCACAAAGATTTGTCTGCTAGCATCCATGGGAAGCAGGAAGAAGTGATTACATATCAAATCTTCATTGAAATTCTAAACATTTCCTTGTTCACAGAGGCCAAGATCCCTCAGCAGTGCACAGAGTTGGGCTGGTTGCCATGTTAAATCATTCTGAGTTCAATCACTGTTTCCCATCAGTTTTTCTTTTCCTGACATATTTACACTTAACCTGTTTAAACAGAACTAAGCGCAAATAAAACTTCAGAAGGGGAAAGAGATCCATTTTTATCCCTAGGTTTTTCCATCTATATGTAGTCAGAATATGATGTCTAGGTCTGCCAGTGGGACCGTTATCTCATGCCATCTCTTCCGATACTTCTGATAAGCCAAGGCAGACCTGAATTTTTAAAAATCTGTGTTCCTGCACATGTCCTAGGGTCCATAAGGAAAACTTGGCCTGTGGTTTGGTAGTTAAGACTTCCCTTAATTATACCACTTCAGTATGAGTTTTTTTCCAGTGTCAGAAATCTTAAATATGTATTTAATCTTTCTCCAACAAGAGACTGTGTGATGTCAAAAAAGAACAGTGCTGAACAGAATAGAACAATCAAGAAACATATAAATAAAAACTTCCACAGATTCACAAGAACAAAGCTAACAAGTCTGTAACTTCAGCTCTGCTAATTTTCACTGGAGACTTTAAGATTCTGAAACATAAATAAACTGGATCGAATAATTACCACTAGTTGAAAAACTAGTCTCAAAAACATCTGTATTTTCACTTAGTCAATCAATTCTAAAGAATGTTATTAGGTTCTTTTCCATCTTTTCTCCCAGCTTTCTTCTCTCTTTCTGTGAAAGATTTTAAATGATCCATTTGTTAAAGAATGTGATCAAGTGTATGACTTTGAAAGATTGTTAGAACATTAATGTGTGAGTCAACACAGTCAGGCAGCTGGAACAACCACAAAACCACAGCTGAAATGCAAAGAGTAAATTTATTTCTTTACTCACTAACTGGAAGATCCCAAATCACCCGGACAGAGACATCCAAGAGGGACCATGGGCACCCTCAGGTTTAGTTCATCCTGGTGAGCAGTGGGCCTGCTGTCTGCACCCATTTATCAAGGGCCCTTGCACGTGTAGTTTACCACCATGCTGAGGTCTCCTCTGCTTTGATCTTCTCTCTTCCAAGACAGGGAGATCAAACACATCTGTGGGAGTGTCTTCGAGTCTCTCAAAACACGTACATCATCTCTACATGGAAATTCTACTTCACAAAACAGACAGAGGACAAACAGAAGTAGGCGTAATATGTGGGGTTTCTCATGCTGTTGCTCTCCAAGGCTTGGCATTCCCAGTTGCAAGGTCACTTGAGTGAATCTACCATCCTCCTCACCATTCTTCTGCTTTTAACAATTTCCTCCCAACTATTGCTAAATCAGACCTGATAAGCATAAGATTTTGGAAGCCTCCAGCCTATATACTATCCAGAGGATAGGACATAAGAGAGAGAATAGGAAATCTTCTATTTCTTTCCCATAACTGAGCCTCTTCCTTCGATAAAATTATGCAAGGAACAGCCACTCTGTCGTGTTTGAGGGGGAGTTATATTTCTGTATATGACTCCAAGTTCCCAAAAAAAGACTTGAGAGGACAGAAGGCATGTATGTGGGAAGGAACCTAAATCAAGACCAAAACATGATAAGAACAATTAGACATTGCTAAACTTTGAGCTTTTTAAAACAAAATGAAGTTAAAACACATGTATAAAGCAATCTGGTGTCACACAGACGATTGGATTAGGCCAAGATATCTCCAGGGTTGTGTTTCTGATTTCAGAAATAAAGTAGTAAAAGCTTTAGTTAAGAATATGTGCAATAATCAGTTTCATAGCCTAATATATTTTCTCTGTAGGTCATTTTAAGGTAAATTAAATCTCTACATTTGATTTCTTCCCAGCTTTTTAAAAACCCAATATTTTTTTTGGATAGTTGCCACAAAAGGATGGGATTTATTTGCCATGCAGATGCATATTTACATACATGCACCTCTTCTTCATTTCCCTGAGAAAGTTTGTTTATTTCAGTAAGTCAAGATTCAAGATTAATATCATAGTTAACTTGATTTTGTGGGTTAAATATGTAGAAAAACATTCTTAGAAATCCCTAGTATTTTCAAATTTATTATTTATTTTGGTTTTTTGTTATCCAAAAATCAATGGTATTGATCACTCCTATCTTCCTTTCTTTATTCTGTCTGCAGATATGCCGTTTTGAAATATTAAAATTTGATAAATCTGGGTTAGGTTCTGATGAACTGAAGTTTTAAAACATCAGGCCAGATTTTATGCCAGCAAGGTCTTCATGTTTTCCAAGCATTTAATCAGTTTAAAACTGGTGAAGATTTTGAAAGTACGTAAACCCAATCTAACTAGGTATAAGAATTGAACTGTTCAGATTTTCAATCAGTTTACCAAAAAGTACCATAGAAGAATGATTCATTACATACACAAAAATTAAAGTGCAGTATACTGAAGTAATATTGACAAATATTGGATGGAAGATACAAATACATGAAGAGAAAGTGAAAAGAAAGCATGAAATACATGAAAGTATAAGTGCCAAGCTGAGTTTCCAGTCACAATTCTTCTATAAAGTGACTTAGAACTTTATTTTTCAGTCTTATATAAACACTCTTTGCATGGGTAGCTAGTCCTGGTCACAATCTTTAATATAGATTTTTTTCTTGGAAACACCATTCACTGAAAGTGTTGACAAATCTCAGTTGCTTTTTGTTTATTTTCTTTATCCATGCTTCGGGGACAAAATTGTGACCATATAAATCCTGCATGAAATTAAATCTTTTAAAATTATTGAAATCGTTTTAATTGACCAGATCCAAACAGATTTCCTTTGTGTCTTAGCCTGCAAATATTTTGAAACTATTTTGCTTGGGGATAAGGCTTCTAATTTCCCAGAAATTTGAAAAATCAAGTTGAATGGAAAATTTCTTGGCCTTTCTACAATAATTATACACTTAATTGCAATAGCAATACACTTTTCCAAGGTTTACTTGTGAAACAAATTATCTTAATCTCAGAGGTGAAATAAAAAAATTATATATTCTTTTGGTAGAAGAAATAAAGTTAAGCCAATAATTTGATTTAGATAACCTGAATCTACTTTACACTAAAAAAAAAAAAAATCGTCCTTAACTCCAACTATTAAGAAGAAAGAGATTCCTAAATATTAAGAAAAATATGAAATTCTACTGGCCAGTCCAAAGGAGCATGCATTCCAGCAAAGAGTGAACCTCCATGTACACTACTTGCAGAAGACCAAACCCACAATGGCGTTTAAGTACCTTCTGCAGAAAATAAGGTTATAAACAAAGCATGTGATGCCTTTTAGAAACTGTGCCATTTACATGGGCAGACGTAAACCACTCTCACCTTCATGTTACAGAAACATGTCTCTAATGGGCCACAGCAAAGCCCTCATCTTAGTTCAGACACATTGATCTGAAACTGCTCCCAGCCTCATTCAGGTGTACACACATAAACACACACACACAGACACACACACACAAACTGATTAACTACCTACCTAACTGTTTCAGGGCAGCAATACAAATTGTGGTGCTGAGGAGACACAAATAAAGTGCTCTGCAGTGTAAATGCCCCCTGCTAACCACAGACACAGTGAAAATTTCTGGAAATAAAAATAAATACTGCGATATTTGTGAGTTGCTAAGGATCAGTTAGAAGGTACTTTAGCTCCACATGAAATTTCCATCCTTAATTCCATAGCTAGAGTCCTTAGGAGCTTTGTATGTGCATTCAGAAATTGATCAAGATGAACTGCTAACCATTCAACTGTCATTCCTTCATAAGCTTAATGCCTAAATTCTTTGCTTAGAGTGTGTGACATATGACAGTTCTGAAGAGTTACTGAAAATCGTGGGAAGAGAGTTGTTTTGCTCTAGCATTGAAGAAGAAGCTGGTTTCAAACATAGAAAAATGCAGAAGCAGTATCTTTTTTCAAAATTAAACAAAATTCTGTCAGATGATGTTTTGCCCCTTGATAAGACAAAGGTAAAGGATGAAATCAAAACTGAATAAATTGGCTTTCATTCTTTTTAAATTGGGATAAGTGTGCATTCATAAATAAGTCTATAACAACAATCTCAGTCTGCTGGTGTGGAATATTCCCAGACCTCATCCATATTGTTCTCTGTTTATGGATGTAAAACAATGCAAAAATGCATAATCTTCTCAGCTTGTGCTATTGTTGTATTTCATCAGTTTGGGAAATATCTATTCTTTTTACTTAAGGTTATTTAGATGAACTTCTTCACCTTCTGTGTGGCAATATTCAAGTTTCCTTTCACTGCAGTCCTTGGAGCAAACCAGAACTCTGATTGTGCTGTAATTGGATCTTGAGATGGAATTAATTTCATCTCTTTTACTGGTCCAGAAGTTAGGCAGCCACTTCAAGTTGTTTCATGTGTAATTGGTGGAAGAAGAAGGAGGTCTCCAGAGGAAACTTCATCCCATTTAAAGATAGATATTTGAAGGAAACCCAAGTTGCTAAGCAACCTCATCTGGATTTTTTTCTTTCTCTCAGCTGACTGTGGAGGGAACCCTGCTGAGAAACTCAACTGTTTGCCTAACTTCCAACTGCCTATGGTAGGTGTGATGAATACTCTCCTCCAGCTCCCAGAGTTCTCAAAAGACTGTGATCCATGATGCCAGTTATTCCAGGTAGATTATTTCCCCAGACTTGTTACTTAAGTATGTTCCTAGTATCATGATAGGGAGGAAAGAATGAAAGAGCAACCAGAGAAAGAGGTCAAGAAAGAAGATTTTATTTATATTATTTATATTATTGCTGTTATTTATTAAATCATCAGCGTTATCTCAGGGCTTGGCTTTGCCATACTCATGAATTGCAATAAGATATCTATCTAGATAATAGAAATATAGCAATGCTACATATATATAAATGTATAAAAATGCTACATATTTTGATCTACATATTGTCTTTAAATGACATGGATTCACTACCTTTTCTGCTGTTTTCCAAGCACCATAAATTAGGTATGAAGATTGGGGAAAAACAAAAAACAGGAGGGAAAATAGATCACAATAAGAATAAAAGGAAGAGGCAAATAAGAGGAAAATATATTAGATAAATGCATCCAAATGTGCAGCCTGATCATCTGGTTTTCTTGCTGTCTAATAAAGCACCCAAAATTTATTCAGTTTCAGAATTTATTCAAAATCCAAAAGATATTTGCATGTTAGTGAAAAGCAATATACAGTGCTCAAAGAATTCATTATTCTAAGAGGTACAGAAAAACTCAAGCTTCAAAATATCATCCTGGCTTGAATAGGCATCCTCTTAGGATGGAGGCCAGATAGAGTATTGGAGTATTTTGTTTCTGAGTTCCTCCAAACAGCAAAATATTCAGATTGCTTTAACTGACATACAACATGTGGTTTACACGCAGCTGGTGTTATAAACTTGTATTTGAATGAATCTCCAACACTGTTGGACAGTGACAATCAGACTTTACTATTACCTATTTCTATTTTTGTAGAACTTGGCAACATATTATGCTAGAGGCTCTGAAAGCATGCTATAAGAGACTGATTTGCATTATTGGGTGTAGGTTTAGATTGGATATTGGGAAAAATTTTTCATAGAAAGAGTTGTCAAGCACAGGAACAGGCTGCCCCAGGAAGCAGATTATTCACCATCCCTCTAGATATTTAAAAGACATGTAGATGTGGTGCTTAGGGACATGGTTTAGTGGTGAATTTGGTGGTGCTGGGTTAATGGTTGGACTTGGTGGGCTCAGTGGTCTTTTCCAAACTAAACTATTCTATGATTCTCATGTATAGTTTAAATAGCCATAGATCTCTTAGTGTGAGTGTAAGGAATGAGAAGAAACAGCACATACAAAACTGTTGAAATTACTCCTCTCTGTCATATAACAGGTTAGGAAATTTCCCTTTGCATGCTGTGTCTTCCCTAGACGATAATGTGGATTTCAGATCACTCTACAGGCACCTGTTCAAAGTTTAATTGTTGCCACATTACCCTGGTTAGTGGGAAGGGAATGTGTGCCTTCTGCTCTTTGACACAACAGTAGGACTTTAGTGCACTGCCTATCAGTTGAGCAGCTGGAGTTTTTTCCATGGATATGTTTTGTATCTTTATGTTTGATTGTGGGTTTTTTTTGGTGGCGGGGAGAGAGTTGTTTAGCGATTTTGTTTTTTGGTGGCAGTGATGGTGGGGTTTTGGGGGTTTTTTGCTAGTTTTTGTTGTCTGTTTTTGTTGTTGTTGCTGTTATCTTTTTCCAGTACAATTCAAAGTACCACCTGTGCCTAGATGAGTGTTTTTTTCTTCATATGGTCACACATCATTAGACCAGTATCTGCAAAAATGGAGCATTCCTTTGAAAATATTGAGCTGTCTTCCATCTTGTCAGGAGACATTCAGTATTTCCCAGCTCTAAACACTGAATTCAGTATCAAATGGCTATTACACACATTGGTCAGGAAGGTAAGGTACTGATAAGAGAGCTCCACTGACTTGCACATTTCGTCCAGTTGTGAATCACAGCACTCACATGAATATATTCAAACGCTAACAATTTCCAATCTCTTTCTCTTTGGAGCCCTTCTGTCTGTAGAAAATATTTATTGTTTAATTAAAAGAGTCTCCAGAAGCATGCACTCAAGATGAAGATCAAAACTCAGGGAGCGAGTTACTGGAATTAAAACAAAACACATCCAAAGTCATTACTCTGAAAAGATGAGCCAGAAAAACTAACTGGCAGCATTGCTGATCTTAGTTATTGTACTCATCCCTTCTAAAACTTTGTTTTGGAAAAAAAATAAAGAAGAAAATTTAAAATTAAAATTACATCAGCAGTAACAGTATGGAAAATTAAATAAATAAATTAAAATACCCAAACAGAAACAAACCACCTTTCTTGAAAGCGTTAAAATATGGGAATAAGCAATACAAGCTACAAGTAATGCATTGTAATAATCAAGCTTCCAGTACCATTTTTTCCTTGATTTTGTTAACAAATAGTTTAAATCTCTTACAAATACCAGTATAGTATTTTCTAATAGCCTTAGTTATTTCTGAAAACTCACTCTGTAATTTTTATTGTAGATAAGATCAATTAAGATATTAAGGCTTGATTAAGAATTATTAAGAAATATTATTGCTCAAATTTCAATCAGAATTTTAAAGCTTCATTGTTGTCCAGTTGCTACCAAGAAACCATCTTCATTATATGCATAAAAGTTACATTATTGCCTTGAGGATAAACTGATCTACTTAGTGTGCATGGTGTTAACACAGTGATTCTCTTCTATCCTCTCAAATAAAGCAGAGAGCTGAGGGCAGTCTAATAAGGAAATCTGCCGGTTAGAGGCCCTCATAGTTGGTCAAATAGATAACAAAGAATTTTTGTAGGGCAGTGTCATTTTACTGTTTTCTGACTTTTCTCTTGTAAATGTAATTTTTCAAGCTTATCCAGTTGTTAAGAAAAATTACTCTGAGCAAAGCTTAGAGTGTAAGAACTCAACAGAATAAATGAAATGCCTGTGCTTTCATCTCAATGCATTCAGCATTCATACGGTGTGCCACTAACAGTTCTTTTGCCATAAAATATGCAGATTCAGTCACTGACTTGATCTTACCATATTGCCAGTCACAATTCCTCTCCTCACGCTTTGAGCCTGAGATTAGCTCAGTTACTCTAAGATTACTGAATTGCTCAGAGCATGGTGCTAATAACACCAAAGTTGGGGGTTTGATCCCTGCATGTGCCATTCTCTTAAGAGTTGCATTCAATGATTCTTGTGGGTCCCTTCCAACTGAATATTCTGTGATTCTGTGATTAAAAAAGGAGCAATGCCCTTCTGTTGGTCCCTTCAAACCAGATCCATGGTGTGATCCTGCCTCAACGCTTGCTTTCCTCTTACAGCTCTGCTCTTTTCTGCTTTCATCTGAGAAGGTATGTGAGGACTTGCACTCTCTTCTCCTGTCTCTAAGCCCTAAGCACCGCTCTGCTGCTCTTTAGTTTGCGAATGGATGTTTTATAGCACATAAAAACAGTTGTAGGACTGTTAAAAAGGGGACTCTGAATTAAAATAATTTCATTTGCATGAGTCTGAAGGGCTTGTATTGCAAAATTAATTCTCTCCTGCTAAGCTACAAAACTAGTGCACCCAAAGGGTCCTTCATGTCAGGAAAGCTGCAATGATTGTTTATCCTTCAGACCTGTGGCCAGAATCAATGTGGGGGCTAGCTTACCAGTGACTGCTAGATTTCCTCTGTTATAAGTTGCATCCTTTTAAAACTATATTCTGGGATTTTTTCAAGACTTGCTTCTCTTTTTTCAATTCTAAATTATTTGTCTTGTTGTCTTTCAGTTTATGTACCTTCTGCCAAGGTTCTTAAAAGATTAAATTGAATTTGTTCCTCTTTCAAGTTAGGGATGCAGTGAGAGTGAGAAAGAATTTGATAATATTCTACATGTCACTGATTAGCTTTAAACTCTGTATTATCACCACAGTTTTAACCATGGTGCCATTCATAATCCTAATGAAAAATATTTTTTTAAATCCCACCCACGTGCAATTTATCCCAAGGACAAATACCTTTGCTGGCATTAAGGAGAATATAAATCCTAGGGAAATTAGACCACTGATGAAACTCAGTCTGTGTCAAGCTGCCTAAAACTGGTTGTGGTACTGCAGAGCAAAACAAGGTCTCCCAGGAAATTGCTTGATGTGTCAGAAAAAGCATGTGGTCTGTGTGAACTACTGTTCTGGAGACATTAAAGACCTCCAAGATAAATTAATGCAGCCCAGACGCTATGCCAGCCTCACTGTGATAATTCTGACACATTTCCTTTACCCCAAAGGAGAGCCACACTCATTTAATCAAATGTAATTTCTCCTCTGACTGACAGTTGTTGCATTTGGAGATTAAAAATATCCCAAACCTACAACACTTCAGTTGTTGACATCTTAGCACAAGCAGCAGGAAGTCATAAAGCTTCAGATTAATAGGGCTTCAGGGCAGATTTGCTTTATTCTGACAGTGTCTGTTTTATTCTGCTGTGTTTCTCTGTAGCCATAAGGTTTGATTTCACTAATTCATTTTTAATAAACAATAAGATTTTAATGCACAAAATGTAAATAAAAAACACAGGGTAAACAGGAAAATAACTGCCAACAGATGCTCACATTTTTGTAGAAAATAACATGGTTTTATTTCTCTTAAACACACTTAAGGAAATGTTTGCTTAGGATTTACTATTCCCATGATTAGTGTTTGCTAATACTGAATATCGTATATATACATAGTATAGCTTTTCCTATCTTTCTCAGAATGAATGCATTTTTTTAGAACTGCAAATCCAAGGATATGAGTTCAGCTTCCAAAAATGTAGAGTAACAGCAGATTTTTAATAATTAGACAGGAATTTACTAATACTCTGATTTTATTTTCTTTAATTTATTTTTGTGAGTGATGTTTCTTAAGTTCAATAATTGCCTTAAAGCACATACCCAGATGCAGAATTCTTATCTTCTTACTGGCAAGAAATCAATTTTCCACGTCTCTTCTCTGTGTAGATTTGGAGATCTAGTAAATAGACCTGACTCTAATAGTGCTAATAATACTTCTTAATTTGGGATAGGGTGATTTTGGTATCAAAAAACCTACATTAGAAGCCAGTGAATGAAATGTGAATGAAAATTACCAAAGAAAAAAAGAATTATTTTAAAACAACCAGTCGGTGGTGTGCGTTTTTGTTGTTGTTGTTGTCGTTGCCTATGCAAAATACAATATGTGAAATTAAACTGGGTATGGACTGAAGGATTGGTTGGCTCTTACTGTTTTATTTTAGGGGTTTTGATTTTTCTGGACTCATTTTAAATGGGAAAATTTTGATACGTCAAAAATTCTCAAAGGACAGGTAACTTGGTTCCTGACAGCTGTACTGATATGATCAAGTTTGTATAGCTTCAGGCTAAAAATTAAGCTACCCTTCCAACTCTTTGAAACTGATGTATGGTATTATAGAATATTTTTCAAAACAGTATGGAAAAAGAATTAGTATATTCATACTAAATGAATATGATATATTAAGTATATTTTTAAAATTGAACATAAATTTCACATCATGATAGTGTTATTAAAGTGTACTGGGTAAGGCATTAAAATAACAGGTTTGTGTTTGACACTGAAAGATTAGCTCATTCTCCTTTTTATACATACTATTGTTGTCAGTGTGACATTATCATTGCTTCCCATTTAATTGCTTGTTCAAGATAATAAAACTCTCTTCTCACATACAAATATGTTATTAATTATTGCCTTTTTACACACAAAGCAGCCTTTTAACTCAGCGTGAGCTTCAAAAGAGGAAATAATGGATGCTAGTGAAGATAGACTGAGCAATGTTCTGTGTGGTGAGCAAGCATGTCGTGCTTTCAGATCCCTTAGTGAGAAAATTCAGAGCCTTTGCAATGTGTGTGTGCGGGGTTGTTTGTTTTCCTGTGGTGTTTTTCCAGTCTTCTAGTACTTCAGCAAGTCAGGAGGCATGTTTTTAGCAGAATCTGGGGAGGCATATGCATATGAGGATATGTGGTGATGCATCCTACAAGATTCAGCTATTTGGCTTCCAGGACAACACTTCTCAGGATGCAAACCTTTATAAAAACAAGGAAGGAAACCAAATAACTCATCAAGATCACAATGTGAATACAGCAAAGAGAATGAGCAGAGACCTGCCAGAAGAAGCAAATTTTCACACTGGGCAGAGAAAGCAGCCCATACACTTCAAGAAGCATTAATTTATTTATGGATTAGTGAAAACTTGATGCTTAGACATCAGACTTTAAAGAGGTAACTTGACACCCAGTTCTTCACTGAATACTCCCTGGTTAATGCTTTATAACCTAAGCACATTAGCACCTTGTAGCATTGCCATGGCGATAAAAAAAGTGAATTCCCCAATAAAAAAGTTGGAAACTTTCTCTAATGCTTTGATGTGTACTGTGACTGCAACATGCGGAGCAGCTCCAGATTCCTTGAACTACCAGCGTTGCTCCCCCCTCCTTCCCACCTGTGATCACATTCTTGTACTAAATCTTTCTTCAAAACACCCCATATTTTTACCCAGCACTAGAGAACTTCATCTATAATGTTCCTTATGTCAGGAATGTCATTCTCGATAAAACACAATGATTGCTGCTGAAATGTCAATAACTGATTGAGACGGCATGATTTTTGTGATGATGGGGAACTCGGTGACTCTTTGTGGGAGAGAAACAGAAATCTATGTTTCTTTTATTTAACTTTGCTTATTTTTCTTTCTGAAATGAACTAATTTGATGCATGTTTTCTCTTTTTTTATGGTTACATCAGGAAAATTGTGTGCAGAGCAACAGTGTATCAAGGTTTTTCTCTGTGTGAGGCCATTGAAAACACACAAAATTCGAGAGGTTTTGTCCCTTGTCCATGGTTTCTTGGCATCCTGATACCAGGCGGGGTAGTCATGTCTGCCACAGTTTGGCTGGATCCTTCAGTGTTATTCTTCACAAGTAGATCAGCAGTGCAGTATGTTTACAGCAGTTCCAAGGCTTCCCAGACACAGCCAAACTGATATTGCATGGCGGATGGCACGTCTGACTATGGATGGCACGCGTCACGTTTATCAGTTCCGCCAAGTGCACGAGAGCTGTGTGCGCAGCACCTGCGCTAGCGTGGTTTCCTAGTCGTGAGCAAAAACATGGCAGGCTAAATCATTTAGGTAGGAGAACTTATACTATGCCTTTCTACCAAAAAGATACCCAAATAAGTACTTTTTGACCATCAACAAGTAATCTAAAATTTGCTTATTTTGATGGAAAATTCAAGTGATGAGCCAAACAAAAGCTTTTTTCTTTTAAATTCAAATTTGAAAATGATTTAACAATGTAATCCTGCTACTATTTTGAAGATATGTTTTATTTCCTACATTTTGATTTGTTTAAATTAAAACTAGAATAAAAGTCCAGAAGGCATGAACTTTTCATGGAAATTACTTTTGATTTGAAGTAAATTTTTTATGTCAGGCAAAACTATCAGAAAGAAAATCAGTTGTTAACAGCAAGGAGTCTAAACCAACCCAGACTATTTTAAAGAACCTGATTATATGAACCATTTACCCTCACAATGTTTAAAAGTTTTGATTGTGCTACCTATCAATAGTTAGCCCTCACAACTAAATAAATACCTTGTTTACAGAGACATCAAATTCCCGAAGATTAACCTCCACAAATAAATAAATACCTTGTTTACGGAGATGTCAAATTCCCTATCATACTATTAAATGCCATGATGCCTTTGCACTGAAGCTGCTCTTCCCTCTGGTGTGACATCCCCACAGGCCACTGTTTACCAGTGCCTTTGACAGATGAATCAAGAGATAGGAATATGGGACTCTGTCAGCAGTAGAGCTCTGGTTAATCCACTAGATGCATGTATGTTCCCATCTCACTAGCAAATCATTTTTACTTCTTTGCTCCTCTCACAGCATCCGTGACACTGCCTTCAGCAAGCATTTCATTAGCCCAGCCACCTTATACTCAATCTGGAAATCAGCTGATGCTTTTTCCATGGAAAACTCCATCTATTTGACAACACAACTGCATGTAAGTGGGATTGCCGAACAAACAGAACTGAATGTGTCTGCAGGTGACCATCTCTCTGTCTGAACTGCATATAACATCCCAAATATGAGATAACATAGGGAGCTGTTCCCCCACTACGTGGTTACAAGGCAAATCACCTTATAAAAGCAATAATGTGCAATCTACATTGTTTGAAGAAATACACCTTGTATTTCTAGTGCCATATAATGGAATGTTCAGCCTTGAACTAAGAGATATACTTGAAAATCTAAATCAGATATAGAAGCTTTTCAACTTGGTCAGCATGCTTTGATTTTTCCCATTATTCTGAGTTAAACAAAAGGTCCAGATAAGACAAATGAACCAAAAAGCAGCAGGTTTTTTTAATGTTCCCTTTAGCTTGAAGCCTCATAATAAAAATCCTTAAATTGTGATAAATATTTTATAACATTTTCTTCCAGAATGCCTTTGATTTGTATTTCTCTATGATTAAAATATTTTCATTGGAGGTTCTCGAAGAAATTTGGAAAAGTTAGAAGTGCATATTTAGACTTCCAATGAAGAAATTATTGCAGTGATATAACTGTCAAGAGATCAAGCACTACACATTCTAAAAATATAGTGCTAAAATTTATATTAAAAGAAATAAGAAGGAGTGCTAAAATACTTAAGTTGACTCTAAACCAGCAAAACTCTTTTGCAATGAGGCTAGGGAGGAAAAACTGTAACAAGCGTCTCATGAGAAGGCCTGAAAAACATTTACATTTTACTGTACTAATGTATTTAATTTTTTAAGATCATTTTTAACTTTGAAAATCTTCTGAAGGACATTTAAACTTTCTGACTGAAGTTCTAAATCCACCAGAGCTCAGAACAAATCATATGACTATAATGGAGCCAAGCTTTCACCTCTGTCTGCTGTATTAACCTCCAATTTTTAAGGATGTTTTGGGGTTTCATTCACTTCAATCCCAGTTTACTGCTTTTAACTAATTTTCACACTCTTTGAACATGTGGATTATATGTTGCCACAGGACAGGTTCTCTGGATTTGGGAATACATTAAATACAGCCTATTTTCATCTAAAGTGACTTTTTCTTTTTCCACAAAAGCTCCTCCAAAAAAGATTTCACAATAAATTTTTGAATGAGGATCTGTAATAAGGAAGTGGTCTAACTTATATATGAGTAACATTTTTAATCTCAAATGTTAGGCTTCTAAGATAAACTGTTTCTTTGATTTTGTGAGATTACTCAGTTGTACAAAGTTATATGTAACCTTGGAAAACTGATGTCCTTGAAGTTTTTTTCTCTACCTTATATTTCAAGTTCTTAAATAAGATCCATTCATTCTTCAGCAAGAATTTGGTGGGGAAATTGTCTTTACATATTGAGTAACCAGACCAAATTCGAAATTTCAAGGGGAGTTTCAATTACTGTAACTGAGTTGCATTGTTGAAAAATATGTGCAATATTTCTGTATTTCTCACCTACAACATTTCCAGCTGCAAGCAGCTGTTGCATATATATCTGGAAGTCCGGTCCTTATATTTTCTACAACTTTTACCACTCCAGTAGCATCAGGATTTGCATCTGAGCATTTTCATTCAGTGGAGACAATCGCTGCAGACAGTGTGTGATTTTTTCATGCAAAACGTGACTCTAAAAAATAAAACTACTTTGGGACAAGGTTTGCATACCAGGTAGATTAATTTGATGCAAGTTTTTACAGCTTCTGTGTTATTCTGATTATTAAGGATTACACAAGTTGACAGGTTTCCTTGCCTCTCCTTCCTCATTGAAAGTTAAATCCTAGCTTTTGTTGTGTTTTCTTTTAGTTTGGGATATCTACTTAAACACTTGCCTCAGTATTTTGAATGAAATTCATAATATGTTTCTTTCAGACACTGGGACATTAGAAATGCAGCATTGAACAGAACATATCCTGTTATATTGTAAAAGGGAATTTAAAATGTCAGTTTACTCAGTCAGGTGAAAGTAATCCTATTCAGGGAAGCAATTAGAAGGGTTTACAGATATTAATTGTCTTAGGTCAGGATGATTAGAGAAAAAATCCTATTTATTTAAATAAGTATGGGGCATTATTATTATCTGTACTGCCAGGGTTTAAGACTTTATTGTCACTTGACAAAACAGCTTTAAAAATTACTCCTCTATGCCAAATTATTTTATATATAGTAGAAAAAAAATCCTTGCTTGCATAGAAGTTACTTGGCCCTATGTAATCCCAGATTTCCTTGTATTTGTTCCTATCTTAACCTACTTTTCCCTTGTCCTTCTCATTTCTTCTTCTACTTGAGTTCTCTTCAAATTCAAATGTGACTAAGGCACAAAGTTGACAGCCTGCCTTTTGTAAAGCACCGTCTCATAACTGGATGTATTTCATAGTAGTATTTTCAGCTCATTTCAGCTGCTATTGGGGCAAAGCTGTAATGCTCAACTTGTGGTTGTTTGGGTGACAGTAAATGACAACAATTTTTCTGAGAGGAGATAAATACAGGTTGGAAGTATAATAAAAGTCAAGAAATGCATGACACAGAAACACTTGCTTTTCTTTAAACAGTGTTGAACCCCTTACCTCAGAATAATTCTGGTTTTCACCTAACTAGAGTTCTGTATTCCTTTTTTAGTTCAAAGGAATCAAGATACAACAAAAAAATTCAGTGAAACAAAGGTGCTTGTTACTTTAATCTGAGCCACTAGTGCAAGTTAAAGTCTTGAAGGAGAAAAGAGTTTACTTTGACACGTTTACTCATGTGAAAGTTACAAGCTACCTTGTCTTGTCCTCACATCAGTTGAACCCTGTAGTGAAGCTACATAGTGCTTGCTGCAAGGCAAGCAGGGAGAAGGTAGGGACACAACAATTCATCACATTATACTTTATTCTGTAAGATATGGAAATAATGATGCACACAATAGAAAGCCTGATGGAGGGAAATGAAGGATTTTTTAGGTTTGGCATTTTGAGATGCCTATGCTTCTGCAATTATGTTCAATTCATCCTACAGAGTCTGACTTTCCCCATATTTAATAGCTTTGTGATTTTTTTCTATTTTTGAGTGAAAAGAAGTGATTCTAACAAACTGACTAGCTGCTTTTCCAGCTGACTTTCTTCTAGTATCTGTGGCTTGCAATGAGAATCAAATATTATGTGCCTGTGAGTTAAAGAATCATCAAGAGACTTCAGCTTAAATAGCTCACCTTGATGATTTCCAGTAACCCACATATTAATTACTTTTGACCACAGACATCTTCCGTATTCATATCCTTTTATTTATGTATTTGTTTTTTTATAAATCAAGTTGCTTTAATCCAATTAAGAGCCTGGAAGGCCTTTCCACCAGAAAAATATCCATAAGGAAATACTCATTGCAAGGTAGTATTTTGTATAATTCTTGGTCACCGTGGTTTGACAGAAAGGAACAGTCCACGTATATCTACGTAAATGGCAAATTTTCTGACCACCAGTTCTGACACTGCCAGTCAGAAGTAACTGTTCATTTTTTTATTAATACTACTTTATTGATAATGTTTCTCTCATTTATATTCAATTATCAACAGAGGCAGCCATTTCAGGAAATAGTAAAAGGCAGAGAATAGAGGAATTTTCATTTTCCTAAACTCAGCAAAGAAGACAGGGAGGTCACAACATGCTTAGTTCTTCCCATGCAGGGACAGTACTGCAACTATTTAAACCAAATTCCTAGCAGGCAATAGACAAAAGAAATATTTGCTGAAGAGAGAGAAATATAAAGGGGAGAGGGAAACATTTTTTTAAATGGCATTTTAGTATCATTTTTCTCAAGACTCTTCTAAACTGTTTTCCTTCTGCCTTTTCTAGTCTAGTGAAAAAACAAGAAAGAAAAAAACCTGACAAAGAAGAAGAAACAAAACAAATTATTTTGCATTTTATATTTTTGCTTTATAAAATCTATGAAAATAAGTCCAAACCTTAATATAAGCTTCAAAAAAAAAGTAATGATCTTGTCCCCTCTATTAAAGGGAGGGGAGGACAAAGAAATCTCATGGAATCTTCATCTTGTCATGTGTTTTTGATCCAATTCCTCTATAATCAGTAGCAGTCTTCTCTCGACTTCAGTGAAAGCTGAAGTATACCTTGGCCAGAAACCTAATTAAAGTCCCATTGTACCTGGATTTTGCCCTCCAGCATTTTCACTTTACTTCTTTTCAGCAGCAATGCCACTCTATTAAAATGATGTTAAAAGTAAGGGTTTGGTCAGCTATGCAGACAGAGTCATAAAAGAAGTGGTTGTTAACTGCGGGAAGAGATTTAATGGGCAGCATTGCCCATCATGCAATTTCAAAGATCACCACTCAGAAAATTTTCTAAGAATTCAAAACTGAATATATGTATATTTGTATACAATTAATTGGAAGGTGTTTTGGTAAAGACTTTCATTTGAGAAATGCTAATTCATCTGACGAGTCACTGTTTTTCATGGTTCATGGGGGTTTTTTCCCATGGTTTGTTTGGTTTTTGGGACTCTTTTGCATTTATCTCTTGCTGCAATGCCCACACATGATTTATCCATCCATTTCTAATCATCTTTTCTTCCCTCTAATGCTTTTATTTTCTTCTTCTGCCTCAAGCTCTTTCTTCCCCTGACCTGTCTCACGGCAATTCTATTTTGCTCTTTTTATAAGCATCTCATCTCCATTTACTCTTCCACCATTAAAATCAGTGAATACATAATATTTTTGCAGTTTCTCTTCTCACATGGCTCTTTATCCAAAAGGTTGTCCCAAACTGTTCTTATCTACCCAGAGTATTCTTATTTTCTGTTGACATTATCATCCCGAATGGCATTCAATTCCACCTGGATATCATCATTAATTCATAAATTCACTAATCTTTCAGTTTTTTCTGTATAATACTTCTAAAACAAGTCCTTTGGTGGCTGCCTGCATAGCTGAAGTCCTTTCTAGGTACTGAAACACCCTACCACCTACACTTGATAATTTTTTTTCCTGGGATTTATATAAAATCCTGCTGCAAAGTTTATTTATATTCTCTGTTACCAAGGTCATAAATGCTTCCTTGTTTTCATCTTCTTCCTCAGATGTACCTTTCTGTAAATTGCCTAAAAAGGCATTGTTTTTAAGGGCATCAATCACAATTTCTCACTCTATTACCATTCTTTATTCTGTACCAGAAAAGTTACCTGGAACATATGATAAGATCAAACATTAACTCCCATTGTTTTCTAAAACAGTGAGATAAACAGCTTCAGGACTATTTATAATCCTTGTCCTCTAACTTAACTATGATGTGTTGCATCATTACTTGTCAAAACACTCTTTTGCTTTCATTTGTCAAAAAATTTCTCCAGGAAATTTGACATTATTTAGCTGCCTAATGTCTCAAAATCACTGACTGCCAGGGCAGCACACATCCATCATTTCTACCTTTTTCTTCTCATGCTTCTTGTTTTACGACTGGAATGCAAGCTCTGTGGTACACAAGTTTTTAATTGTTTTACAGCAGTGCAGCTCTGCATCCTGTGATTCCAGTTCAGAGCTGTGACATTTAAGTACCAGAATCAATTATAAAGAGTCAACAGAAATGATTTGTTTTTTCTGCAGAAAAAAAATTCCCCAGAATTACACTCACCAATGGCCTTGATGACTTTCATGATGGCCAACCTGCTGGGAAGTGAAAACGCAGGGGTTTTAGTTCCTAGAATAAGAACCAAGGAACATCCCTAATGTATGAGACTACACTGCACAAATCCTATCACTCTGTTGCAGTATGCATTTCTTTTAATCAGTGGGAACTTTTCCCACACTCCAGCTTTTTACTGCTTCACAGTTTTATGTTTTGAATTCTACATGCCAGTGAGGATTATTTTCAGGTACTTTCCTGGCTATCTTCAGAAGGAGCAGTTGTCTCTGAAACCCCTAACCCCTACTAGCAGGTGAAGCCTTCTGATACATCCCCTTCAACCCAAGAAATCTCTTTTCCTCTGTTTTACTTATTATGAAAATGTCCTCGTTCACAAGAGAAGACTTCCAAATACCATGCTAAAAGCCTGATGCTGATAAATATGGTAGTTTGATCTGTACTTGTCATTTGATCAAACATTATTTCTCTGTTAGGTGGTATCAACAAGTTCTCTGAATAGAGCAAAGCAAATTGTGGGTGGAATTTCAGTCATTGTTTTATTAATAAAACTACATCTCTTCATGATAAACAAACTAAATTACTGTTTCATATCTGAAGCTGTTAAATGTTGAAGTATGAGTTTGGAGAAAATTCTCTTCTATGGAACATCTTTGAACTATGGCGCTAAGTAGACATGATGAGTCAGTGAATTGCCAAAACTTGTGCAAATTACGTCAAAGAGCAGCCAAGTAAATCAAAATTAAAACAGGGAAGAATCTAGTCTGGGGACAAATATATATAATTTATTTGAATATTGAGTCTACAGAGGAAAAAATTAGCCTGCATTTAGATCAAAAACCTATTCCATCAGTAAGAAAGATGGGCAAGATTACCCTGTAACTTCTGTTCTTATTGCTGAAGCAAATGTCAAGGTGTCTTACAAAATTTAGTTGATCTGAAAATATATTAGAGGGATCTGTCACCTTTTGTGGAATCAATAGCCTTGGAAGACATTCAAAAAGTGTTTGGACTTTTCTGTGAGTTTTTAAAATCTCATTTTGAAAGCTCTATAATTTGACCTATCATTAAATTTCAGTCTGTCCACAATCACTGGGGTCAGGGGCGTGAAACTTTAGAGAGAATTTGAAACCCAAATCAAGATTAAAATTAGATGGAAAATTGTTCTTATTTGACTTCAGTTCTACCTACCAGCTAGATCTCATGTCAATATATAACGTAAGGCTTATTTTCTCCACCAGTGGAGAGCTTATGACTTTCATTACTTTCACGACATTTCAAACCTCTAAAGTTAAGAACACTTATAAATATATATGTCCTCATATACACCCTTTCCAAGCTAGAAAATAAATATTTCTCATTTCCAATTCAAATGACCATAAAACTATAAAACATCTCTGTGTCAATTCTAGTCTTATCTTTGAATGCTAATTCCATTCTCCAGAAGTTTGAAAGAAGTTCATAATAAAGACTTAGATATATTGACTCATTTTCTATAGTTTAAGTACCTTAAAAATGCCTACAAGATATTGAATTGTAATTCCTATTTTCAGGAAATGATATACTTGGGAGATCAAGACTAAAATTTTTCTGACTACACAGGCAACAGCAGCTAATACACAGATACCTTAGGAAAAACACAAAAATATTCTCTGACTATGCAAAAAAACCCATACTATATCTGAAAAATAAGAAATATTCAAAATTATTCAGAACAAGTCAAGCTAACTGCATCATAAAAATATTTGTGCATGGAATGATAACATCTTCTGTTTTGCATATGCATCTTATCTTACAGAAACAGAACTTGTTCAGTCCCAGAGCGTGAGGGATTTATCCCAGCTAGCACCGAAGCACCCACCAGCCAATTGTTCACTCCCCACTCCCAGGATGTTGGAGAAAAGAATTAGAAGGGCAAATGCAAGAAAAAAATCATGGATTAAGGTATAGGCAGTTTTATAAGTGAATGAAAAAAACACCCAAAACCCAGAAGGTGATGCAAACGCAGTTACAAACCACTTCTTGCCAGCAGACTGATGGCAACTTGTCCCTGAATAATGGTTACCTTGGAAAAACTCAGCCTCAGTTCCAAGTTTTATTAGTGAGTATGATGTTTTATGGTATGGTTTATCCCTTTGGTCCTTTTGGGTCCATGCTCCAGCTCTTTCTTCTCCTAAACTCTTGCTGATACACAGCCTGCTTCCTGGGGTGGGGTGCAGAGTGGGAAACAGAGAAGGCCTTGATGCTCTGCAAGCAATGTCCAGCAATAATTAAAACAGTTATGTTATCAATTCTCTTTTACTCACAAATCTAAAATGCAGGACTGTAGAGGTGCTGAAGAAAGTTACTTCCATCCCAACCAGACCCAGTACACGGACCCCCCATAACAGACAAACAAAACCCCCCAAATAAATAAAAAAGTTAAATTAATTGTTAAGAGGTAAGGTTATTTTGTTTGTTTTCTTTTGCTTCTAAAATAGTGTTGTTCTTATTTTTATTAATTCAGGTCAGGAGGAAAGAGACTGTAAGCATTTAGGAAACCTTAAAATATTTCCTAAATAAGTGTCACAGTACTCTCAAAATAACCTCACCCTAAAACAGACATTTCTCTAATCATTGCCCTAAAAGGGATATTGATCTCTCAGGTAAATGTTGTCAGTTTAGTCACTTAGATTTTCCTGTAAAGATAGTACAGAAAGTAGTTCTGAAACACAACTGACCCATCCTGCCTTTTGACAAATGGCCAGGCCTTCTGGTGATCAGCTGTCTATGGCTTCTAGATCACTCATTAGGATGTGAAGAGATATACCCCATGTAGAACCACAACCAACTCTTTCAAAAGATGTGTCTCTTCTCCTTAGAACCTGTGTCTCAGTATTGTTTGTCTGCTGAGAAATGGGCTGTCTGCTATGCCAGGAAAATTACATTTCCTATGGTTGAATGCACCACCACTAAAACAAATGAATGAAAATTACCATCTTAGAAGAGTAGAGAGAAAATCATAATACAAGCGCTACTCTGGGACAGGAAGCACTGGTGCAGGGACACAGGCTGGGGACTGCCTGACTGGCAGCAGCTCTGCAGGGAGGGATCTGGGTGCCTTGGCAAACACAAACTGAGCAGAAGCCAGCTGTGTGCCCTGGCAGACTGAAGATATTCACAAGGCCACAGACAGGGCACCAAAGGGAGGAATCATTACTCTCTGCTTGTCACTTGTTAGATCCCATCTGAATACTGTGTTTAGTCTGAAGTATCAAGAAAAGCATAATACAAAAATTATGTATTCTACATCCAATATTCAATATTTGTCTATTGTTCTATTAAACTTCTAATCTTCTATTTGAGTATTTTTGTATCTGATGACTTTTTTCCCAAGAAAGAGTGGAAAAATCTGAAAGATTTAGTGGCATATTGGCAAATTAAGATCTACAGCTCTTTACTTTAAGTTTAATGAAATAAACACCTTTTCTTGGCGTGGAAAAAATGCTCATGGTCGTCAGTGAAGAGAGCTCTAGAATACTTTCATTCACCACAAATCAGAAAAATACCAATAAAAATCATATTTGTAGTGTACCAGGAGCCCAAGATTTTGATCAGTTTTTGCAATACAAGTAGAGCCAAGTGTTCTTTTGTCACTTCATTAAAAAAGAGTTGTGTTCAGATGTTATAAATAGCCAAAGCAGTTTCACTGAAGAGGAATGCATCATTCATTTATACGTGCCAAATTATAGAGGTATTTGGAACATGGGTATCTTCATAATGTCTTTCCATGTTCTGCAGCTCAGTGTCTGTGAATATTTTACAAAAATAGACAATAAAACTGTTATTTCCTATTGGCTAGCTTCTAAACAGCACCCACTGCTGCTGTGGAATACGTTCTGTCACTATAAGAATACATGGGAGAAAAGGCAGTCTCAATAATTTGGATTTCTCCAGGGTCTGTGATGGTTGTATGAGCATAAGTTCTTGCAGAAGGATAATTGGCTTATTTTAGCTCCTGCTAATTTCTTTCTCCTTTTTTTGTTTCCATGGTAAGGTCAGGCCGGCTAGATATCCTTATTAGGAGCAGTTGCCTGTTGCTTATCGACAGCAGTGTGCATCCATTCTGTCTCCTGTTTCCACCTCAATCATTTGTTCCTTCCTGCAGACTAAAATTCCTTTTCATTGTGGCCTCTATTTACAGAAGAAAGAGTGAGAACACTTTCCACTGTTTGTCTCATTATTATTTCACTTGTGTCTGGATAAGTAACAGACTGGGCAACCTTCATTCCTCCTTTCTTGATTCAGTCAGAGATGTCTTTTGAGATAGGCTTGTGTGAAGATATTAACTGGTTGATAATTTCTTTAAGATAAAGAGTGTTTCATTAAAAAAATGTCATTTGTGAAACTCTATTCTCTCTGCAGAACAAAAACCTTTGAAATTAAAAGGACAGACCAAAATATTCTCCTGATTACTTCAAGGCTCCAGGGAGTTGCCTGGGGTATTTCATAACCCACAGAGCCCATTTTTTTATTATGTTTGCAGACTCAGAATTCTCTTCCAAGGCTCATTTCATCACCTTGCAGAACTGTTACACCTGTCTTTGTTATCCAAGTAGCACTGTAGTGAAACTTATATTTAAAAGGTCTCAATATTAATTGAGTTCTGAATTTTGATGATCTTCAGTATGGCACTAAATTCGATATGCCTGGCTTTGTGCCAGATGTTCCGAAAATAGTACTGAAGTAGATTTTTAAGGACTAGATATTTAGAAAAAAAGGGTTTTGCAGGTGTCCAGTTTATTTTTATCTTTTTAGACACTTGTAAAGCTATTTATTCTCTTCAGCACTGTAGAAGGTAGTTTCATTCACTGTTCTCCCAAAGAAAGCCTCTGAATTCACTAATGCCATGTTCATATTTTTAACTTTCTGTTATACTTTTTATATTTATAAATCTGTATAATTTCTGCCTTATCACTCAATTAATAACTCAACTCAATCAAATGGCATCTCATAATTATTTAATTTCATATTAATAATTGCCTTACTTTTGTGGGGGCTTTTATTTTATTCCAATAAATGTCAGAATTCCAAGAGAATTTCTTTATAATACACTCTTAGTGTCTTCTCATTATAGAAATATTTAATTTTATTTAAAATACGATTTCTGGCAGATGTTTCTTTACCTCAACAGCTGTGACAAACCTTCTTTGGCTCACCAAAAAGTTTTGAAATAAACCCAACACTCACTATCCACCAACTAATGTATTTAATATAGAGTTGATGATAAATGGCATATTTTAGCGATGAGAAAACTGAGGCACTGGTTACTTGTGGTCATTTAAAGTTTTGCAACACTTTTTAGGAGAGTGTTCAAGTAGGTTAACATTGGCAAATTCCAATTTCATTTGTAGATTCAAAGCTACATTTTGTTTCCCCTGGTATTTTAGTGTGTAATATGGAAGTTATTGCTTTTCGTTTTATACTTTCGAACTCAATACTTTGTTCAACACACTGGAGTAGTGAGTGACAGCCACAAATAGACAGACAAACTGTAGCCAGCCTGTGAGTGTGCTTCACTCAGCAGGTAATTAACTTGGAAAATTCTTCTGGCACAATTTGCCTTTCTAGGAAGTAAGGGGGACTGGAAAAAATGAGCAACTGCATCAGGGTGGAAGTACTGTAGCTAATAGCTGTTCAGAAATCTTTAGCTGAGATTACAACATAAATTACCATCACTACTTCCTGTGGTTTTGCAATGTACTTTCGTGATTTTAGTTAATTAATATGACTTCATGATTTCCTAATGACCCAGATGTGGTTTATAAAATATTTAGTCCCCACATTTGAATCTTTAAGAGGCACATACAACAATTAAAATTTCCCTGTTTTCAGTTAGTCAGAGAATTAAACTTTGTTGTTGTTTCTTGAAGCCAGTCTGGTTTTGTTACAAATTTCTCTCTCTGTTGCACCAAGACAGAATTTGGGATGTTAATTTTTTTCCAGCTTTTTTCTTTTGCCTTAAGTTTCTTCTACGTCCCACAGCAGAGCTAAAGGAGGAGACATTATCTACAGGTTTGTCATACCAAAGAACAATGGGAGTTGTTTTGAATTTTAGTCTTTTTTTCCCCTTAGACCATCTGACCCTATATAAGTTATCTGCAGCAGTGACAGGAATAGATTGGGTATAATTTTTGGTATAAAGTGAGAAAATTGAGGTCAGAAAATAACAGATATCCATTGAGTAACATAAAGAATGTGTTTACTTCTTACTAGGCTGTGTATATCTTCCCAAGTTATTTATTAACACCACTTGATATTTTTTGCTGCTTACTTTTTGGATTCCTTTTGACCCAAACATTAATCTCTGTAACAACATGAGTTATTTACAATAATCTCTGTCATAACCTAGGGTATAGTTAGAATCTTACCGTAATGAAATTATATATTTCCATTGCTCTTTGAACCACTAAAACATTGTCCTACAGAGTACTGATCATCTTCTCTTCCCATTACAATGAACAGAGTAATAAATGGTGTCTTCCAGGCTTTGAAACCTGACACGTAAACTTGGGGAAGTATAATTATTGCCACCAGAAGCCCAATCCCACCTCAGTGATATCCTTCGCCAAATTTTCTACTACAGTTTCGGTAGTATTTAATTCAGCAGCATTTTGAAAATTCAAGTTTAGGATGTTAAAATGGAAATGAATACCAAAATTAAACAAGAATGTACTTTGAAACCATTTGTTAATTTTCATGTACAGTTCAAAAAAATTCTTCAGTTCATCCTTCATCTTAAGTGACCAGGATATGCAGAGGGCAGTCATGAAATACTTAACAAACGGTCTTGGGGGCTGAAGTAGATTTAGGCTTTTGGTCATTATTTCATACCTGTTGTGCAGAGGCATCAAAGAGGTTTTTTCTATAATGAGATTGGTTTGGGAAGAAAATATAGGTAATACATACAATGGCAAGCCTAAAAAACTCCAGCACCTATATCCATGCATTCATGTTCATGTAAATGTGAGAGTCTTCTATTTAAAAATGCTTCCATGTGTTTTAACTGTTGTTACTGAGCGTTAATATATATAAAATATAACTTGTTTCCAGTGCTGAATTCTTGTGAAAAAGAAAAAGTCCTGGATTGCTTTTGTTAAAAATACCTAAAATCTCACTAAATAGTTGCTGTTACAAAACTCCTTTGATTTTACGCTTGTCCTTTTACAGTGTGTGGCTCTGTACTCTATTTCACAGGGCAATGCTCTGTTGAAAGCTGTCACTCTAAGAAGCAGTGTGATAGTTGTCAGTGATATCCAAAGAAGACTGAATTATATACACTTTT
>VXBT01001736.1:83984-128977 GCA_013400235.1 Oriolus oriolus | reverse complement strand
TTTTTTAATGTGTCCTTAACACATTGACTTTCCTGGCTGTGTGAGCTCAGTAAAGAGAGAATCAGCATAAGGTGAAGCATATCTCCTGCTGGGTGGCCAAACTGCATGAAATCTCATGCTTCATTAATGGTGCTTCTCATACCAGCTGGTCAATGGATCATGAAAATGAATCAGAAGTATAATGGGGACTTTTTTCCAGTTGTAGCAGTCATAGACAATTATGAACTCTTGGCTCCTACTCTTCCAATACATAATGATTTCATTGTTTTTGTCTTATCCATAAGAGAAACATGATATAATGTTTAGAGTTGAGGGAGTGAAAAAAGCACTAGCAATCTGTTAATCGACAGGTTCCTTATTTTGGTTAGATACTTACCCTGTCTGTGCTTCATTTTCTCATGTAGACATGACATTCTATATCATAATACAGAAATAAAATTCTTTCAGCCATAGCCCACCACAAAGCTTTCACCTCTTCTAAAACTTAGGGAAATGATTTGTGGTGTCTCTCTTTCTGATTTTCTCATTTAAAGGAAAGGAAGAAGAGGCCTTAGAGGAGACAGGGTTTTAAAGGTGAATACTGAACCTCCTGAAAATGCGATTTTTCCCATTATTTTCAGGTATATGGAAATAGGGAAATAAAATCTTAAGAAAAATGCAAGATGTTAATAAAAACACAGAAAAATATAGTACTTCCTTACATATCTTAAACTTCTGTCTTTCCTGTAGTCTTTTGCTTGATGTTCTTCGCAAACAAGAGAACTATGCCTCTGCCAGTATCAGTCCAGATTTAATGAAGTTGTCTTCCTATATTGTTCTTTTCCTAACAGCCCAAAATTTTGGATCAGATTGGCTCCACCAGAAAAGAATCATCAGAGAAAGAACACAGCTTTTCTTTGTGGCATCAGCTTCTTCTTTTCTATAACTAGTCAGCACAGCTATACATATATATGAGCCTCCTCTTTCTGTTGTCTCAATTGTCCAGCTGCAGGAATTACACTGTGTTTACTTTCTGATGGCACAGCCTGGGCTTTCAGATAGCAGGAAATTCTATGAAATCAAGGCTTTCACCATAGCTGTGAGTGTGTGTGTAGTCCAACACAGTGTGTGAGGCGCTGCCTGGTAAAGAGCTGGGAGCTGGACTGTACAAGGCCATGTGTACTGGCCTATGAGGAGCTTGCTCTGTGATTAACTATCATTTGAATTTGGTGTGCTGTGCAGATCAGGGGGAAAGAAAATCAGTTCTAACAGTCAAGGAATTGAGACATTAAAGAAAAGTTTTGCAATGTTTGGACAGAGGGGGTTGTTTATATTTTCTGGAAAAAGGAGAGAGGAATCAACTAATTATGTTTTAAACATTAACCAATTGATTTTGTGTATTTTTCTTTTTCCGAAGTCTTTCTTCAGAGCTTCTTTCTGGTGATCACACTTCAGTCCTACTTAATCCTCTACGCTCTGGTGAATTCAATTTCTGGAGTAGGATTTGGAGTTTCAGATATTACAAGGTTCCCTTGTCTGAAATCAGCAATGGAAATGTCTGCCACAAAAGAAGGAATAGCTTTTATTCACTTTTCCTTTTCTTAACTTCAGCTATGTATATGTAAAGATTATAAATACTGCATAATCTATGCTATTGTTCTTTTCTTCCCTCCTCTGCTTCCTTAGCTCTAAAAGAAAGGTTATATCCTGTCTACTGAGATTATATGTTTATCGGTCTACATTGTATTTGGATTAACATAGATGCGGCTTTTTTTCCTTTGGTTAGAAGAGACGTGCAGCCTGCTGTTTGTTTTGATTCATCCTTTTCCTCTGCTCACTGCAAAAGTCTGAATCTTATCATTTACCTTCCATACTAATGTAACAGCTTTTCAGCCTAGTGATCAAATACTTGACTGAACGTGGCATATTCCTGTCTGTGTCTTACATAAAATATAAAAGGCTGCATAACTGCAGGCCAAGCATATCTTTCACGCTGTTAATTCTTATCAGCAGCTACAGATCTTTACAAGATTGAGTTCTGCACTCGGAATCCCATACTGAAAATGAAAGCACCGGTTAATGTACTTTTCTGTTTTTACTGTGAATGAAGAAAATAATAGCCAATATACTTCAAAGTTTCACATTGTCAAAGATCAGCAGAAATTTTTATGTCCAGCTGATAAGGAACAGAAAATCTACCTTTTAACTTCGAAATTAACTTGGAGACCTACACCTTCTCTCTGCTCTTTTGTTACTACATTATAAAAAAGAAGCAGTCAAAGAAGAAATCTTTGTAATGAAATAACTCCAGTAATTTCTTTAGCCAGAAGTAACATTTTCAAATGCATCGAAATGATTTAGGAATTATACCAACTTTCACACACTAATCTAAAGTTAAGGGAAGTTTTAAAATATGATTTAGATACCTGTGAGACTGAAATTCCCAGAGGCTCAAGGGATTAAATCTTATTAACTTCAATATTCAAATCATTCATTGCAAAGTTTATAAAGAATTTACCCTTTTATTTTCTTCTAGTATACTTCAGTTATATTTAAATATTGTTCTATATTGTTCCTTATTTCTGAGAATTGTGTTGGGGGTTTTTTATATATTTCCTATCAAGTGAAATGAAAAACTTGTTTTTAGTTTGTTTTCATGAGTCTGTCTTCTCATTGAAAAAAGAATTAGTAGAAAAATATTACAGGTATTTTACAATTTAAATAGCTGCAATTTTTAGAATACTGGGAGCATCAGAAAGTAAATTCTGACTGTTATGACACTTCACTGGCAATGTCTTACTGTTCTGTAAGACCAATGCTTAATTTAAAAATGATTTTAAAACTGGTTTTGAGTACTGAATCAATTATGCTGTGATAGTCATCCAAGAAACATTTTTTTCCAAATATGGCACACCCAGACTACAATGTTCTAATGATAGTTCTGACAGTGTTACTTCTAGTTCCGAAGAAGATTTTCATAGTATCACTGTTTTGTGCTGTGACCCTCTTACCACTACTGCCACTCAGTGTGAAGGACATTCCATGGGATTAATTATTGCCATGTTCATTAAAAAATGACATTAACGAACAGTAGACTTTAAATATTGATTCTTTACTACATCTCAGAGAAGAAATTTTTATTATGAGGATTGCTCTTGGTGCTTTCTTGCATCAGTTGGTCCTTGCTGAGTTTGACAGCACAGGGTTAAAATGTTTTAAAATTGTAGTAGCTTAGGTAGGCTTTGAATAAACATTGTTTCTGCTAAATCCTGTGACTCCACACCTGTGTACAGTTACACCGTGTTATAGATGGGACAGTTACACTGCGTTATAGGTAATACAGTCACACTGTGTTATAGATATGTGATGATTGCTGGGAAATTAAATATAATGATTGTTTAATCACAATAAGAATCACGAGAAAAGAAAAGCAAACATGGGGATGTTGTGGGAGGGGGAACTTGAAGCTTATGCTCGATTGATTACAATAGTACAATGTGCAGCTAATAATTAACATATGATTCTATAGCAGTTATGTAAGGGAAGAGTATAAAAGTGTTTCACTTCAAACTCATGTTGGAATCAGATTTGGGTCTGTACCCCGATTCCCAGAGCTCTCCAATAAAAGCACCTGCATATAACCATACTGTGATTATGTGTTTCTACGCTAACAAGTTGTTTGGAAGCAAAATCATGATTTCAAACTTTCAAAAATTTCTCTTCTTTCTCGTCAAAATGTATTAACCTCTAATTTTAATCACTTTTCAAAATCAACTTGTTATGCTGATAATTTAGTGAATTGAAACCATTAGTGTTTTCATCTTATTCTGAAGTGGTGAAAATTAGCCTAGCTCACTTCACTTCCATAGAGCTAGACCATTAAAAAATAGTTTAAATTTCAGACTATCTTCAATTTGGAAAAATCCAAAAGAATACATTTAAACATTTTGTTGAATTGGAACAAACTATTGAATCATGACTTCTGTGTGAGGAAAACAATTCCTTCAGGAATTATCATTTTTTCAAACAGGACATGTAGAAGGTGCATTCATGAATAACAAGGTGACTACTCTACTCAGCCTGTCTGTGGATGGAGAATTTGATGCAGCTTTGTGATCTGCGAATGATTATGAAATATAGTTGTAACCCCCATAAAAGAAGAGTCATTCCCAGACTGGAATACTGAGTGTATAGTTGAAAGTATAGCCCAAACTTTGACATTTACCCAATGGCTGGAGAAGTACTATGGACAATGAAAAGCACACCACAATGTTATAGCTCTTCCAGAGACACAAGCAGCAATCCCATGATGCTACATCAGTAAAATGTGATTGTGAAAAAATGTTAATACTAAAAAAAATCGGTAGCTAACAGTAAATATTAATAATTGTAGCTATGTGATACACAGACTAAGAAAACCCATACTTTGCCTGGGGCTAGTTCAGACAGGTTTTTTCCACCTAAAGTTTCTGTAAACACCATAGAAATAGAAAATAATCCTACATATACGTGGAACATTTTAGTCAGAGTTGGCCCATGCAGTGTAACATGCTCTAAAGTGCTCTAGACCATAGAGGAAATTGAACATAGAATTCAACAGAGAGCATGATACCATATAATGATTATCTTGTCTGATTTTTTTTTTTACAAGCATCTCCCACTTTTTATGTTATGAACTGGACTTATCTAAGTAAGAATAATTAACACCACATATTGGGTCTTACTTCATTGGTTACGTTTATACCTACCCTGTTAAGAAGTGCTTTCGTGTCTTTTTACATTTATTTTTGCTTTCTTCTGTATTGTTTTTTTTTTTTGTCATTCACATTTTAGACAAGACAGACACTAATCAAACAGTTCTATTCTTTATCTCTGCCATTGGCATAATAGCAACTTTAATGAAAACAAGGACAAAAAACTTGGACAATGGTAATTACTCCAATCACATTTTCCACACAACGGAATACAATTCAGCGCATCTTTATACTGTGTCCTTCATGTGTTCACATCACAGTGAGAAATACACAGAGCTGTCACTAAGCACAAGTCAAGCTGAACGAATGGGGTTTTAATTCTGACTGGAAAACACAGCCAATCCACTGTTCATGATCTCATAAGGAAGGGCATTGCAAAGGCATGCAGTGGTTGAACTAGTGGAATCAATCTAGTGGGGAGGAAGAGATTTGAAGATGAAGAAACAGTATAATGAGAACAGCCTGTATAAATCTGCAGTACAGTGACTATAAATTTATATGACCAAAAACAGGACAAAAAAGTCTCCAAGGCCAAGTCAGTGAAACAGGTTGAATGCCCAAGACAAAATTTTGGGATTTTTAGGAAAATCTGGAGAGCAGCTGATTTCATTAATTAACATCTGGAAGCTAAATAAGGACAAGTGGATCAAAATGTCGAAGGGCCTTGCAGTTTTATGACAAATGATAAAAAATTACTGATATTAGAAGATTAAAAAAAACCCTTCTATTTATAATTTATCACTTGGTGCATCCAGATCTTAGTTTTATTTATACCTGCTACTGACATCATTTAAGTAGAACAGAATTTCTTTGCAGCTGTCAAATATACATTTCATATACGACTTCTCAGTGTGTAACGTAATAGAGAATTTGAAAAATTTTCACTTCTGTGTTGCTTTTATGTACTTTATTTTTCCGCAGGACTGCAGAATTCTAGCACTGGCAGCAGTCTGTATCTTCATTTTTAATCACCTGCTTTATACAGTCCTCTTCTACAATGGATTAAATTGTAGTCCAATTGAAATTAATGACAAAATGGATCCTGATTTCTGAGTAGTACAGATTTTACCAATAATATTCTCAACAGTATACATACATCTGCGTAAATTCTCTCATTAGCAATGGATGAACCACATCAGGTTCACTGATGTTCTTCAGATAAACATCACAAAAATTTGGCTGCCTATCCGACTATCCATACTAATTGGCAAATATGTAGGAAATCTCAGGAGAATTGACTCTCTCAGGAAATTTCTGGCAATTACTACATCTGTTCAAGAGAGGACCTATCAGGATTTTGGCAGTTGCATGAAAGTATTTTTCCAAATCTAAAGGAACGGATGCCATACAAATATTTGATTTAGAGAGAAAATATTAAGAATACATTTTAAAGGACAAAATAATCTTTGTATAATTTAGATAGTCAGATATTCACAATGATTTTTCATGTCTCTGAACTGTTTTCTACCCTAAAAAATTCTGGGAGAAGGATTTATTTTAAAAGTCATAAACATTACATCTTCCAAGAATTTGACACTTTCTTTTTTTTCCCTAAGATTATTCAAAAATTATATACTCAAGTCCACAGGTTAAATCATATTCCATAAGAAATAAATCATCCTTTTAATCAAAGAGATTTTCATGCTGTTTTACTGTAGGAAGTGACCCAGAAGATGGTGAATATCTACAGCTTAAAACTCATAATGCAACCTTTTTTGGACAGTTTGGAGGATGCTTATCTAGGCTTATATTCTGCAAAGAAATATGCATAACTTCCAATGTTATAGCCTCCTACAGACTATGTGTACATCTAATCCCCCCAAAAACAATGAATTTCAATGTGAACTTTCTTCATAGAGGTGAAGATGGTCAACACAAGAATAAATTGTCTAGAATACTTTGTGATCCCTGTCAGTGGTAGTCTGAGACCTGGCTGGACAAGCTTCTGTCAGGAAGTTACATAATCCACAGCAATCCTGTTTGCTGGCAATGAGATGACTAGATCACTTCTAGATCAATTTTAAGTTATCCTATTAACAAAATTAGTGATAAAGTTGTATGAAATCTCTGACGTAATCTCAGTCAATCAGTTCTGACAATAACTCTCACTGCACTTCAAATGGAGGCCACTCAGTATTTTACAGAGCTTATGGCTCTGCCTCAAAATTTCCCTTCACATATGATTAAGGAGCATCAATATTAACTCTTAACAGTGGTCAGATACCTACATAGCAGAGATAACTACCTGATAATAGTTTCTTTAGAAATTTAGATTTACACACTGCCCTGTTCATTTCACTATATCAGCTTCCACTTATTGCAACAACGTACCATATCTACTGCTTTAAACAGCCATCCAAATTTTTAACTACTGTCAATAAAAACATCTGAAAAAATACATCTTCTGCATGTTAAGCCAACCATTTAAAATCTTACAGGCAAGTCAGAAAAATCTAACAAATAGTATTGCCACAACAAAGACAAGAAATACTGAGAATTTGTCGACCTCCAGCTCCCTGGTATGAACGCCAATGCACACAGACATGGGCAGCAAACAGGAGGAGCTGGAAGACATTGGACAGCAAGAAAACTATCATACAGTTGTCACCACAGAGACAAGGTGGAATGACTCTCACAACTGGAATGCTTCAAGGGATAGCTATAAATTCTTCAGAAGGCATTGGCAAGGAAGGATGATCAGTGGGGTAGCTGGGTATGTTAGGAAGGTGTTTGAGTGTCTAGAGCTTAATGATGGTGATGAAAGTCAAGTGTTTAGAGGTAAGAATCAAGGGGGGAAGGCAGCCATCAAGGCAGCCATCCTGGTGGGAGTGTGTTAAATACCTCCCAACCAAGATAAACAGACAAGAAATATTCTATAAGCAGCTGGGAGAAATCTCATGACCTCCAGCCCTTGCTCTCAAGGGGGACTTCCAGTTACCAGATGTCTGCTTAAAATACAGCCCAGCAGAGAGGTAATAGTGTAGGAGGTTCCTAGAATAGGAATATAGGAGTGTGTAGAAAATAACTTCCTGACATAGCTGGTGAGCTAGCAAACTAGGGAAGTTGTGCCCACTGGACCTGTTTGTGAATGGAGGAGGACTGGTGAGTGATATGATGGTTGGAGACCATCTTGATAGTTTTTGATTCCTGGGGAAGCAAGGCGGGAAGTCAGCAGACTTGCTACCCTGGACTTCCAGAGTGACAAAAAAAGACTGAGGTACTGAATGACTTCTTTTTCTCAGGCTTTAATAGCAAGACCAGCTGTTCTCAGGTGTCCCTGCCCCCTGAGCTGGAAGACAGGGACAGGGAGCAGAACAAAGCCCCCATAATGCAAGGGGAAATGGTCAGTGACCTGCTATGCCACTTAGATGTGCACAAGTCTATGGTGCCAGATGCAAACTAAAAGTACACTTGTAAGTGCTTTTTATTTAAAATAATTATAAAAAGTTGAAATGTGTCTAACTTCAGTTAAAACTGATAAAAATATGCTTTGCTATCATCTCTTCAAAAGTTATGTTAAGATATATTTGAATTAATAAGTTGTACCAGTTTGTAAAACAGTTTTCAAATTACCTCTGAAATTCATGAGATACTGATGGGTTTTCTGAGTGATATTATTTAAAGTACTGACAGCCACAACACTCCCACCTCTAATATCATGCAACTAGCTGTTGTCTGTGGTTTATGGAGTTTTCATCCTGACAACAAATTTCTGATTAAGATGTCTGTTGTCTAAAAATGTGGATGGGAAGAAGTTTGGGTACTGAGAGATTTAGCTGGGGAACAACTGTATTGACAAACCATGTGTTCGGAATTCAGAAGTAATTAATCATTCATTGATATAAATAAAAATAAGATCTATTTTCTTCCATTTGATGAAACATAGATTAGGTCAAATAGTTTGTCAGGCACTAGATCCTGTACAAGTACTTACTCCCCTTCCTCAAGATTAAGTTGGGTAATTTTACAGTCAGTGCACAATTTTGCTTTTGTGTTCCAGTGGTTTTACACTTTCTTTGTCCTGTGATGGCATGAAAACAGGACTTCTAGGAAAAATTGCCATTTTTCAATTTGTAGATCAATAGAATCATGACAACTGGCCTGCTAACACTGATTTTAATGGTTCACCCTTTTGAATGTAGTGCCGATGTTTTAAATCTCTATCATCTTTCAGTAATCGTTCAGTTACTGCATTTATGAAACTGGAATTAGGAACAAGAGCTTTGGAAACAGACCTTAAAAAGAGTTAAAACATATCGTTGGAAGAATCAAAGGTTGTTCTGGATGAGATGTCCTACCTTCCTGCTTCTTGTCCCTGGCTGTATTCATATTCTTCTGTCCAGATCATAGGTCAAATTCTTACATTCTGAGATTATCCTAGTAAAAATTATCTCTCAGATAGCTTTTCTGAGTCTCCATGACTTGGGTGTGGAAGCCTTACAGCAATGGGATACCAGAAAAACAAGCAATTGAACATAGACGTCCCACTCCTCCACTTTTTGTAGCACTGAGGAACCACAAAGGAATTCTGGAAGCTAACACGTCTACTGAAAGTATCCCAAGAACTGACCTCTTTTATCTGAGGTGAATACATTGCTATTAAAACAAAAAGCTTTCTGAGGGATGAACACAAGTACTGTAATAGGTGCCGCTTAGTTTAAAAACACCAGTACATCCTTGGCATAATTCAGCTCCTGGTTGCTACCTCCCACCTAGTTGAACATTTCTGACTGCTCTCATTTGGAACAGAAGAAAGGGAAGTCAGATCTCCGTAGATCCAGGCTTTTGACCTGGCTATGGCCATATGGACAATTAAACTATAGTCTATGAAACAGTCAGTTTGTTCCTTCACTACCCTGCACTGGGGAAATTTGTCTTAGGAGGTGCGTTCTAGCTGAACATTACTTCCAGTGGTAATTAGCCATTCAGAAATTCCTGCAAAGCTCGCTGCACTTAGTTACAAGTTAAAAGCAGCTAGGTTCTCACAGATTTAAGGGCAAAAGCTACTCTTGAATCCAGCTAGTCCCAAATCAAATAAATTCTAGGCAGACCTGAATGGGTGTGTCTACTTTCAATTTTTAAAAATATATATGTTCTATGAAACTCCGGAAAACTGAAATGCCTTTTTTTTTTTTTTTCCCCAATATCTATAATTTCTTTTTTCTGATTTTCCCTGCAGATGCCTGGTTTAGATATATTCATATTTATGTAAATTGGGCAAACTTAAGAAAATCATTTAACACCAAATCCTCCACTGGTATGAATTAATAATTTACACAAGTAGGAGTTACATTTATTGACATGCATTATGAATCCAGAGAGATATTTGGAAGAGAACTTTCCCCTTATGCTTATTATCTCAACAAGTTGAGTAAATTTTTCCTTTGATACCACATGAGCAATATTTGAAAGAGAAAATTCCATGGAAATCCTACATGCTGTGTTGCCATCTAAAGCTTAACGCTGTGATACTCAACATTGAGGCTTTGCTTGTGTATAGTTCAACAGGAAAAATAATGCAGACACCAAGCTTAATCCCACTGGTCATTTGTCTCTCCAGCTGTGGGGGAATAAGCTGAAAACTGGATGACTTGATTTGGCAGTGACAGCATATGGCAGCTGCCGTAGGACCACAGCTTCGAGTCTGTTATAAGATGGACACAAATGAGGAGCTGGCTGCTACTGCCACAGCTCTACATCCAACTGTGTCTGCGCTGGAGGAGTCCTCAAGAAAATTTCTGCTGTGTTGGCTAGTGAGAAAAGATGGATATCAGTAAATCAAACATTTAGTTGACAAGCTCTATGGCTGCACAAAAGTCAGTGAGTGTTTCCCTTATATTTGTCTTACCTGCTGTGTCTAATTAGACTGAAAATGGTTTTGTTGTAGGATATGGTGCTTTCTTTACATTGTAACACTTTGCAAATTAGATATTTTTTTTAAGATGCTTGCATTCTCAATAATGATAACGACAAAAATGACATCTCAATGTGTTTTGATGGAAATAACAGGACACATAAACCTCTGAGCACAAAAATGGGAGCTGAAAAGAATTTGTACTCTAATTAAAGTATTATCAATTCACTGGTGGTTGTCCTTTTGGTAGCATGACCTACTTTTCATTGAATTGCAGGGATGTAATATGTACAGCTGAAATATCTATACCTAGACAGAAGGAGTTGCTCAATTAATTCTGAATGACTTTTTTTCATAAAGTACTAAAATGCTCCCATATTAGTGTAGGGTTTGTGTGTGTGTGTACTTCAGAGGGAAGCCAGGTTTAACAAGGAAACATCTTACAAAATATTGCAGACTTTCACAATATTGGCCAAATTTATGAAGCCGTTCTATTAGCAAAATAGCCAAGGTGTTTTAATTTGTTTTACCATTTACATCACAGCTGTTCAAAATGACAAAACAGTCATAAACTTGAGGAAACAGAGTCATAATTAGACATATCTGCTACATATTATTGCATTGGTATTAAATCTTTCTGCAGCTGGATGATAATAAATGCAGAACATTCAGGAGGAAGACGCAAAATAACTAAAAATTCTGAAAGTCAGTACTGGTAATTCCAAGCATGCACACATAATAACTAGGAAATTTTATAAGTATCAATAATAATTCTGCACATTGAAGGACACATTGAAAAAAATATATCTTAAAAAAACATTGGCTTTTGACTTATTTTAGAAGGCCTATTTTGCTCAAATTATATTGAAAGGAACAAGATATTACACCAAGGTTTTCAACTTTTTTGTGTTTGATGTTCTTAATAAATAGATACATAGATTAATATCAGTAATTAGAAACAGTGTATTGGGGATCTTGAGGAGCTAGTGACCTGGAACATTCCACATCCACTCTACAGACTCATACTCCGGGCTGGAGCAGGCCCTATGCAGCACAAGGAGCTGCTGCAGGGCAATCTCCTGGAAGCCACACAGCAGTCTGCACTGATGGGTGGTATGAGATAAGATCCCAGCCTATCAGGAAAAGATACATGGTTTTCTTATACAAGATAAAAGACAGTACGGTATGGAAAGGAAACTGAATCTTTTCATAAGCAGGATCTGAGCAGTGCACAATGGGAAGATCCATCCAGGCTCTCTCTGATGTCTCATGCTGTGTGAACTGAGGGTGCCCAGATTCTGAAGGGAAGTAAAATTTACTCACTATTTATACTTCTGGCATTATTTTCTCTTTCTTAAATAGCTGTCTTATTACACTATTTGCTTCTGTGTCTTTCTTATTGAGATCCAGATAGAACAGTGCAAAATTCCCTCCATCCCCAATACTGAACACACAGCAAGACCCAAGGCAGCATCAGTGAACACTGTTGATTTTTCGACTGTAACTCTTGCCATCAGAGGCTAGCTAGTTCTTCATATTAAAAATATTAAATATAAAGAAAGAAAGAACACAAATAAAATTTTGACAGCAGAAGGATAAATAATAATCTCTATAGAGTATTTTAATTTATTTTTTTAAAAATTAAATCTGTTATTGAATACAAGGAAAGAACACTCACTCATGACTGACAAAATTAGTTATTTATTGAGGTTTTTTGTTGACAGAATTTTACACAAATTGATTTTTTGTAGACTAAGTATTTATTTTTAAATAAAAGAAGGAAAAAATTCTTTCTGTTTTCCTATTTAAATTAAACAGTTCAGAAGTTACTAGATTTTGCAATTGCTTAAAATAGCTCCTTTTCATATCAAAACCATACATAAGTATCATTTTCTGCTTCTGTTTTACTCCTCATCAGCACCACTGGAAAAGTTTAGTATATATGAATCCAAATATTCTGTGGCTGAAAAAGACAGACCCGGCCCTAAGGCCAATTGTCACAGACAGGTTAACATCCACCTGACTCTTTCTCACCTGATTCTTTCTAGAACAGACAGCAATTCCCCAATAGATAACTTCAGCTGTGAATCCTCAATGGATCTTGTAGGCCATTCTTGTAGCATGGACACATATATCACATGTTTTCATGGCCTTCTGCTCTTTATATTTTTCATTTCAACTTGTCTGAAATAATTTAGGACTATGTTTAGTCCTTCAGAATGGCATTTTATAGTATGAACCTGAAAAGACCTTTATAGGATGTTCCTATAAAGGGTATTATATAAGGGAGGGTGAGAGGGATGGTGCCAGAAGAGTGCCAGAAGACCATAACACGAAGGAATACAAAACTAATGCAGTCTTGCATACTGACCTTTTGGAGCAAGACTTTCCAAAGTATAGTATGATCCAAACTCCACTCATATTAAGTCTTACAGGAGACTCATTCACAACTGGCCCAGACAGAAAACTAAACAGGTAGGTAACTCGGGGCCAGCGCTCAAATTTAATTTCTGACTTTCTATACTTTCATAGAGTAGATGTGTTTTTTTAAGACTTTGGATTTATGAAATAGAGGTTTCAGGTGGGGCCTGGGTGTTTTGGTACAGCAATCATCAGAAGTCACACCTGGATACCATATTCTAAAATAGATGTAATATATAATACATTTCCAGGTCTGACAAAACTTTTCCAGGAAACTTGAGGTCCTGTGTGTGCCTACTGCTAGGCACAGCACACCAGGATGTATGAAGGCCTAGTCAAGGTCCCCATTATGGAAAGATATTATAAAATTTACCTTACTGGAAAGATTTTCCAAGATCTGCTCTTCTTTATTTTAATGGAAGCATTATTTATGTTTATTGAAAAATATTGCAGCAGTTCCAGTCACAGATAAATAATAATTTACAATAATTTTACACTTTTGATACTTACTGTAATAACAATAATTATATAAATTGTCTTGTACAGTTCTAAATTCTAGAAATTGTACTGGCAATCCTCTCATCTTAATTATCTATCTATCTATATATATGAACATGTAAGCTCTTAGATTTTCCCCCAGTACCCCAAAATATGTATTACAAGCTCATTAAAACCAGCACCGTTCAAGATTAGGCAAAGAGCATGGAGAAAGGATGTGCCTTCATTCCACAGTTTGAAAGTACAGGGGACCTTTGATGCTTGAAACAGGATTTTTTTTTTTAAAAAATTAAATAAGAAAAATGTGTTTGATGGAATGCAAGAAGCAAGGCAAATGCAATTATCTTGGGTAGCATTTGAGTATATATTTTCTAAAAAATTCTCTAAATTTTCTAAAAACCTTCTTTTCTACTAAACATGTATTTGCATGCTGCAGCCAAAATTTCACACAGTGGATGATTTAGTAGTTCTTTAAGATGAAGGAACCACAGGTGTAATACTTAAAATTTTCTGCAAGAAATTCAGTTTGACTCTAAAAGTCTAGATTTTCATGTCTTTTAATTGTGACTGATGAAGGTCCTAAAGATCTGTATGATTTACATTCATATATTAGTAATACAATAAAATTTATCTTATGCTCAAGATTTCTTTTGACTGGGATCATGAAGAGAATTGATTATATAGAAAGTAATAGACATAAACACTATTGGTTGCAGGAAGATCTAGACTGTCTGAAAAACTCTTTGTTGATCAAATCCCAACAATTTTCATTTTTAAACAATATTGTAGCATTTAGTAATTGTGAACAACATTAACAAATTTGTTTGTTTGTTTATTTATTTGTAAACCAACAAATTTCATCTTACTTTTAGAATATAAGGGGTTTTTTGTTCCTACCTTGTGAGTTAGGCATAAATGTCTGGGACTGATCTTGCCGAGATTCATTTGGATCACTGTGTGTACTAATACTTCACACTAAATGAGACTCTGATCAAAATTTTTTTACAGAATTCTTGTCCATTAGTTAAACCAAAAAGAAATTTCTGGAAATTAGTGATATATTTCTGCTTTCCACATTCTGAAAAGTAAAAAAAAATTAATATGAGATGTCTCTGCTTATTATTTTTAAATGAAAAAAAAAGAAGCAGCAAACCAGCAAACATTTTCATCCAGAATATACTTCAGAGAATGAAGTAAACATGATGGTCAAAAAGATCATATGAAACAGTTTTTATGATGGAAATGTTGACTGAAGTGAACAAAAATAAATCAGTTGCAGAAGATTTGCACTGTCAAAGACAATCTTTCTTAGAAAGAGAACAGTGATGATACTTAACTCAGCCTAGATCCTCTTACTAATATTATCCAAATCGTAAGGGAAATTTCAGAGCACAGTGTCATTTGCACACATCTTAAGTTCAGAAGATGTTGGATCCTATGAATTGAGAAAGCCTTTTCCTGAAAAGTGCATATTTCTGTAGAAGAGTGGATTGTAAGAAAAATTCTGCTCTTCATGACATGAAAGTGATCATTTGGTTGAAGAGAAATATGTATGTTTGCATGATTTTTACATTAATTAATTTGATGTTCCTTGGAATTAAGCAGAACCTTGGAAGTGGGCAACCATCTCAATTTTAGTGAGCAGGAGAAAAGTACAGGGACACTTCCAAAGCTACAGTATTGGTGATTGAGACGCGGACCTCGCTGGGTTTATGCAAAGCCAATTTTTAATACACAGAGCACATCTTTATATAGTGTTACAAACTCACAGTTCAGCAACTACAAACTTCAGCTTCTAAAATAACACACTTAACATTTCTAAAGACTGCAGATTACTATCTTCTCGCTTAATTTCCTGTTAACGATCTTGCTCTTTGTCTCTTCTTCTGCTCTTTGTTTCACCTTTACCAGACTCGGCCCGCCTGTCTTTCTTAAGCCCCACGCCAAGCAAAGCCATTCTCTGTGGCCGAATTTTAAACCCCCACACTACAGTGTGGATTATTGTATGTCAACCTCACACAGCCTAGCAAAACTCAGTCCAGGAAAGACCTTTTTCAAAACTTGCTTTGCTGTCAAATAAGGATTCAGTTTTCCATAACTGTACTGATAAAATACTTTACAGAAACCAGGCTTATTGCAGAATTATGCTATGAATGTGTTTTCTTTTAACGGTAAGTCCAGGTCTTCAGTTACCAGATACATATTCCACTAAAGTTAGAAGAGTACAGCTTTCTATATTAGCTGAAGACTTATCACTCCTCTCATCACCATTCAGACAAAAAGATTTATTTTATAAGATTTCATCACTACCTCATAATAATGCTAAGCAATACTGATGTTGATCAGTCAAAGAAAACCAAGTTATGTTACACACCAGCTGAGGATTCCTGCAACTTGCCAATCAGGCTATCTGATAGAAGGAGTAATTTTGTTCCACTCACTAGACAGTTGCTAAAGGAAGAGGATATAAGAATCCATAGAGTGAAGGCAAATAACCCTTTTGACTTACCATAATGTTTCAAAGCACAAAGAAGAATCTAAGACGGTGTCATCAGTCACCTAAAGGGTAAGTTCATTATCAAGAGCTGCAGGGTATACTAACTCAATGTCTCCTGTGAATAGACAAAACATAAGCAAAGGGAGCTTTCATAAGTGTTAAGCAATGTTGTGGAGGGCTTTAGGTTCTCTTGGAGCTTTTGGGGCTCTGGTGCTTTTTCTTGTTATGCTATTAATTGAAGGTATTAGAGCAACATTGTTTACTCAGTAGTTTTCTTCCCTATGATTCCCTACTCTGGCAGTGTTCATAAACTCCTAAATAATATTCTGAAATAATTATTACCAGTCAGCCAAGGTCTTTTTTGTCTATCCTTTCACATTCTCTCCTGCTTATCATGTTCTTCAAATTGTCTGGATTTATTTGTATGTTAAGAGAAATGCACGGTTCATCTTTTCAACCCCTCATTTCAAAACTTAACTGGCCAGTTTGCTCTTGCTCTGGGGTGTCCAGCAATAAAAAAGAGTTTCTCCCTCTGACTACTGAAGCAACTTCTTAATTTGCCCATGGGCAACAAAAACAAAAAGCATTAAGGAATCTCTGTGATCAAGATAAAGTACAAATTATCCAGTCAGGACTTACAAGAAAGTATGCTCAACTAGAAACTGGTAATGGCGGTAGCACTTCTGTGATAATGTATTTAAGGAGGGGACAAAACCTGCTGCACAACAGTAGCTGGCAGAGAGGAGCGAGAATATATGAGAGAAATAACTTGTGCAGACACCAAGGTCTGTGAAGAAAGAGGGGCTGGAGGACCTCCAGGTGTCAGAGATTCCCCTGCAGAATGTGGTGAAGACCATGCTGAGGCAGCTGTGCCCCTGCAGCCCATAGAGCACCATGGTCAAGTAAGTGAATATGCCTGAAGAAGCTGTAATCCCACGGAGAATCTGTGCTGGGGCCGGGTGCTGGCAGAACAGATAATTCCGTGGGTGGTGTACACTGGAGCAGTCCATTCCCAGAGGACTGCACCGTGCGGAAGAGACCCATGCTGGAGCAGTCTGTGAAGAGCTCTAGCCCATTGTAAGGACCTATGTTGAAGTTCATGGAGGACTGTCTCCCATGGGAGGAACTCCTCAGTGGAGCATGGGAAAAGAGTGATGAAGTAGAGTGGCAGAGACAACCTGTGATGAACTGACCACAGGCCTCATTGCCCATCCCTCTGTCCCACTCATGGAGAGTAGGTAAAGAAATCGAGAATGAAGCTGAACCCAGAAAAAAGTGAGAGGTGGGGGACAGATGTTTTAAGATTTTTCTTAGTTTGAGAAACTTATCTTACTCTGATTTGATTCGTAATAGTTAAATCTAATTTTCCCAAATTTAAACCTGTTTTCCCATGATAATAATTGATGAATGATCACTGTCCTTGTGTCAACCCATGAGCTTTTTGTCAATATTTTTTCTCCCCCTGCTCCTGTTGAGGAGGAGTGATAGGGTGTCTCATTGGGTACCTGGCCTCCAGCCAAGGTCAATCCACGACAACATCCCCATTACTAGGTCAAGTCTGCCACTAGAGAGCTACAGCTTTGGAGCCAATGAAAAAGGCAGATATTGGAGAAAAGAACAAAACCAAAAAAATATGAAGCAAAAAATATGAAGCAAATAGCCTAAGATTGAAGATGTGAATATCCCAATTGGTATGCAAATAAATTCTATGTTAAAAAGCAAGGAACAAAAAAAAAATGCACACAGTTGGAGACTGAATGCTTAATTCAACATACTAGTTTTAGACTGATATAATGTCTTTTATATGAGCAGTATCCTGCTGATATGAAAGTGCAATAATGAAGGTTAAATCTCAAGCATGAAATTTGACCCTGACAAAAATGTCATAGAAGTTCTATCAGAATGTTTGCAAGAAGTTCCATTTTCAAAAGTGCCCTAGTCATTAAGGAGCCCAATCCTATTCGCTCTCAAAGAATTTCAGATTATTTGGTAAGTGACACTTAGTCTCAAACTCTTTAGAATTTCTGAAACCTGTATGACCTATAAGGCATTGCAATTAATGACTGGTGTATTCAGATTATTTTCTTCAATGGCAAAAGTATGTTTTTCTGTGGGCTGAGCTCAGCTGTGCAGCTGAATATTACTTAATTAATTTGAGGAAAAATTTAGAACAACCTGGCTGCAAATTTAAATTAATCTGAAAATGATTTAAAGTTGAACTGTCATATAAATGTTTGATTTGAATTTGAGTTAGTGTCTATCTTCCATATTTACCCTTTTAAAAAATGTACTTGTTAAGTTACAATGAAAAAGTAGATAATCACTGATTTCTACACACCTATTCATATTCTTGTGTGTCAGGGAACACCATTTATACATTATCTTCCTACGTAAGTATATAAATGTCCATTTGTCTGTCTTTCCATCCATTCTGTTGTCTGTATCCTTCATTCTCACAGTTCTCAGCATCCATGCTAATGCTGAACATTTCTGAGAACTGAAAGTTCACAGGATAATCAGCTGAGATCTCAAGAATCATTCAAAAATCATGACTCATGCAAGACAAAGTTTGACTAGAGCTTAATGTTGTTACCTTTACTCACCAAGTTCAAGACAACTTAATTCTAGAATTTCTGGAAAGATAAATCTCTTCGTTTTTGTCGTGGTTTGGCACTGGCCCTATGCCAGGCACCCACGAGAGTCGTTCGCTCACTCTCCCCTACCCCAGCTGGGCATAAGGAAGGAAAAGAGGAAGAAGGGTTAACGGAGGCTTCATGAGTGAGATAAGGAGAGCAGGAGAAATATTTCAAGGGCAAAACAGGCTCAACCTTAATTACTAAGTGAAATTTATTACTAACAGAATCAGAGGAGGGTAATGAGAAGTAAAATAAGCCCTTAAAACACCTTTCCCCCCCTTCCCCCAAGCCCTCCCTCCTTCCCACTGAAAACACAGGGAGGCAGGGCAGGGGGGTTTTGGTCAGTTCATCACCAAGANACGGGCTGTGGGTGGATCTCTGCTTTCCCCGTGGATCCCCATGGGCTGCAGGGGCACAGCTGCTTCACCATGGTCTGCACCACGGCCCGTAGAGGAATCTCGGCTCCGGCACCTGGACCACGTCCTCCCTCTCCTTCTCCACTGACCTTGGTGCTGCCATGTTGTTCCCTCACATGTTCTCATCTCCTCCTCTTCTCTGACTAGAAGCAAAAACTCGTGACTTTTGTTTTGATTTTCTTCTTAAAGGTGTCATCACAGAGGCGTCACCAGCCTCTCTCACTGGCCCAGCTCTGGCCAGCAGCATGTCCATCTTCAGAGCCATCAGCCACTGGCTCTGTCGGACATGGTGGGAATCTTCAAGCAGCTTTCTCACAGGAGCCATGTCTGCAGCCCCCCTGCTACCCAAAACCAGGCCGTGCCAAACCAAAACATTTTTGTATCATAAATATATCGTGTGTCATGTTTTGACATTTGTTATTAAATATAAATATGTTTCTACATTTATAATTACAGAATTGAAAACATTCCAGAATATACTGTGATTATATTGTGCCACTAATAGAAATGTATAATAGTTTTGAAACTTTTGTATATGATCTTTCCTTAGCTGGATTTCAATTTTGATAACTCAGACTGCCTACAATGGACTTCCATTTCAATATGATACGTGTTTTCCCTGGCAAGTACGTACACCGAGTTGACAGATATACTGATAAAATCTGTATATTAAATGCACAGGTGAAAATATAGATGAAATAATCAGATAGGATCACTGGAATCTGTTGTGATTAGGAAAAGTCCAGATGTGATAACATAAAATACGTTTTACAAGCTTTCAGGTTTTCTTTCCTTGTTGTTTTTTAATTTAGCTGCAGCTGTGAAAAAATGATCCAGGATATTTGTTTCTAAAAAAGTTCATCCTTTTCTACCAAATATTTCACAAGTGCAGATAAAGGTCACAATCCATTGTTACACCTCTTTGCTCATAGGTGCATGACTTTCACCACTATAAGAATTAACATGCAGAGTGATAAAGTTAATGAGCTTGTGTTTATTATTTGAGTGCTATTGCTTCAGATATTTGAACTGAATTCACTAAATGTTCCTCATAAGCTTGGTTACTTTAGTACTGCTAAACAGACATTCTGAAACAAATGAGTGGACAATTGTCATTAATTATATTTAGGAGAATTAACATAACTGAATAATTTTGATTAACAAATTTCTAGTTGTGTAAGAAGTAAAAGCCTGGAAATGTAAATTAAATAAGAGAAAGACATAACTAAATATTCATTATTATTATTATTAACGTATAGCTGTATCACAAGTGATGATTAATAAGTGGGAATTATTTATGCGATCTTGCATATGCAACATGCTTATTAGGGAATCTGAGTAAAAATGAAATTGCAAGCTGTTAGAAAAGACTTCAGTGAATAGTTTACATTAGTGTGGTCCTACCCTAGATTAAAATTTCTCTTCCTCCTTGATGTGCAAATTGCATCAACCTCTTCACCTAGGTAGAGATCTAAGACAATATGCGAGTATCTGAGTTTCTGACTTGTGCTTCCTAAAACCTCACCGCTAAACTGGTCTCTAAAAACATTAAGAAACTATAAATACCATGTGAGAGTTTGTAAAAGACACAGTAAGTACAGTAGACAACTCTCTGAATTTCAGCTAACAAGACATATGTGAAAATCTACTGATTGTTTTCACCTTTGTGTTATCATAAAAAAATATTCCAGGTAGGTATACCAAGGAAAGGAGGGAACGGCTGAACTGGAAAAGTTGTCAGTGGAATTTTTGCACATTGATTGTTGCCATTAAACTAACTTGTCAAGAAAGAAGGACATGATAAACTGGCATAATTAACATTTGTTTTTATTAGTATCTCTGTTGCTATTAAGAAAAATGAAGGCATGGAGAGAGTTCAGGAAGAGATGAGCTATCCCACTGCAATTACCACAACTCCCAGCAGGATCCTTCTCATCAGATTAACACCACAGCAGGACAGATGTCCCACCATGCATCTATCTTCCAGAGTCATGGGGTTAAAGCAAAGGTGTTAACTGATAACATTAAAGGTGTCTTTAATGTTAAAGCATCTGAAATTTACAGCCATACTTCACAATTTATATGTATCCTAACTGAAGAGGTACATTTAGGGTAAGGAATAAAAGGAGAGGAAGAGAGACTGTAAGTTAAATTGATACAGTATAATTACAAAATAATTTTCTGGAGAAGAATTTTATCCCCTCTAAAAAGCAGAAGAAATGTACTCAGCAATAGAATTACAATGTCTAAGTGATTTCTTTTGCAGTGCAGTAATTTACTTACTTCAACTGGGCTAATGTTAATACTCCTTATAGTATCTTGCATAGTAGGTATATTCCAGGAGTATCAAGGATTGCAGAACCCTGGGTATGGTAGTAAGGGCCTCTGAAGTGCTGGTAGATTTTCATCAATCCTCCTGGTCAAAAGAAAAAGGCTTAAAAGGGACAGCTGAATCTGGAAAATGAACAGACAGTTACAGGACTGGTGCCACAAGGCAGGGGTTTGGCTACTTAGACCATGGAACTCACTTTGGGAAGCTTGATCTACTGGGGTCCATCTGCAATAGGAGAGGAAGAGCATCTTCAGTCTCAGGCCTGTCAAGCTGATAAAGAGGACTTCAAACTAAAGTTATTGGGGGATTGGAACCTCAATCCACCCCACTCCCACCAATTTGATGCTAGAGCCAGGAAGAGATGCCAAGAGCCTGGAGGTGGTTTACAGTTCAGCAGGAGAGCACCTGGAGAGCAACACAAAAGAATTCCAGCCCCTCGAGCCAGTAAATCAGGGACCCAACTTAAATGCCTCTTAGCAAACACATGTAGCATGGGGAATAAACAAGCGGAATTTATGTGCACACATCTGCAAGGCTATGATCTTATTGGCGTCATGAAGATGTGGAGGGATGGCTCCTGTGACTAGAGTGTTGGAATGGAAGGATACAGGCTCTTTACGAAGGACAGGCAGGGAATATGGTCAGAGGTTATCAACTTCTTTGTCAATGAGCAGCTGGAGTCCATGGAGATCCCCCTGAGGACTGATGAGGAGCTGACTGAGTTTATGGGTCAGGATTAAAAGGAAGGAAGGAACAGCTGATATTATAGTGGGTGCCTGCTACTTGCTGCCTGACCAGAAATCTGAGCTGATGAGACTCTCTATAGACAGATAGAAACAGCCTCACGTTTACAAGCCATGGTCCTCATGTGTGACTTCAACTACTCCAGTTATTTGTTGGACGGACAACACAGCAGGGCATAAGCACTTCATGTGGTTCTTGGAATGTTTGCTGATAACTTCTTTCTCCAAGTGATAGAAGAACCAATTAGGAGAGATGCTATGATAGACCCTGCTCTTGCCAGCAAGGAGGGACTGATGGGGAATATGAAGCTCAAAAGCAACCTTGACTGCATTGACTATGGAACAGTGGAGTTCAAGATTCGTAAGGTTTTGAGGAGGATGCAGAGAAAGCTTGCCAATCTGTACTTCAGAAGAGCAGACTTTGGCCTCATCAAGGATGTGCTTGGTAGTAGAAGGTATAAAACCCTGTAGGGGAAGAAGGGCCCAAGAAATGTGGGTCATATTCAAGGATCATCAGGAGTGATGGATCCCAACAAAGAGGAGGTCAGACAAAAATGACAGAAGGCCTGTGGGGATGACCAAGGAGTTCCTGGACAAACTCTAACATTACAAGGAAACCTGTAGAGGGTGGAAGTGAGTACAGATAGCCTGAGGATTACAGAGAAATTGTCCGAGCAGCCAGGAATAAGGTTAGGAAAGCTAAAGTCCTGATAGAATTAAACCTGGACATGGTTAATCCATGGATACATGATTACTCAGGATATAAAGCAAGCTGAGGTACTCAGTGGTTTTTTTGCTAAACTCTTCAAGTCCCTCAGACACACCACGTGAGCTGAAAAAGCAAAGGCAGGAACTGGGAGAATAAAAAATTGCCTGCTGTAGGAGAAGATCCATGCAAGAAACCTGAAGGTGTACATTTCCATGGTACATGATGAGATGTATTCATGGGTCCTGAGGGAGCTGGCAGAGGAAGCTGTCAAAATCACATTGAGAAGCTGTGACAGCCCAGTGAAGTTCCCGTTTACTGAAAAAGAGGACATATCCAGACCAGTGCTGTTCAACAGCTTTGTCAGTGACATGAACAGTGGGATTAAAAGCATGCTCAGCAAGTTCACTGATGACACCAAGCTGTGTGGTGATGTCAACAGCTGGAGGGAAGGGATGCTATCAGAGGGACCTTGATAGGCTGGAGAGGTGGGGCTGTGTGAGCCTCATGAAGTTCATAAGGCCAAGTGCAGTCCTTCACATGGGTCATGGCAATCCCAATCACAAATCAGGCTGGATGGAGAATGAATTGAGAACAGCCTTGAAGGGAAGGATTTGGCGTGTTGGTGGGCAAGAGACTGAATGTGAGCCAGCAGAAAACCCAGAAAGCCAACTGTATTCTGGGCTACATCAAAAGGAGCATAGCCAGCAGATCCAGGGAGGTGATTCTGTCCTTTTAAGCTGCTCTTGTGAGATCCCACCTGGAGTACTGCTTCCAGCTCTGGGGTCCCCAGCACAGGAAAGACATGGACCTGTTGAAGGAGGAGTCCAGAGGAGGGCTGTGAAGAAGATTAGAGCGATATAGTACCTCTCCTATGAAGAAAGGTTGAGAGAGATGTGGTTGTTCAGCCTGGAGAAGAGAAGGCCCTGGGGTCACCTTATAGCACCTTCCAGTACTTGAAGAGAGCCTACAAGAAAGCTGGAGAGAGACTTTTTGCAAGGGCCTGTAGCGGACAAGGGGGAATGGCTTTAAATTGAAAGAAGGTTGGTTTAGATTATATATTAGAAAGAAATTCTTCACTCGGAGGGTGGTCAGACAATGGCACAGGCTGCCCAGGGAAGCTGTAGGTACCCAACTCTTGAAAGTGTTCGAGGCCAGGCCGGACAGAGCTTTGAGCAACCTGGTCTAGTGGAAGATATCCCTGCCCATGGCAGGGGGGTTGGAACTACAAAATATTCAAAAGTCTCTTCCAAACCAAACCATTATATTATTACAGAGTCTCCAAACCAAACTCAGTATATCTATAATGCACCTTCTACCTTGTGCACTAATAAATTCCTTGCATGACCTGATGTCATCAAAATTTGATGTACATGATTTCAGAATATCTTTGATAGCTTTAATATTTCATAATTCTTCAACAGGCTATTGATGCCTCTATAAAAATTAATTATAATTGTAATTATAAAAAGTAATAAACAAGCAGCTATATTTGTTATTTTGTCAATAAAATACAATATACTTTGATTTAATTTTGAAATTGCAATTAACTTTTTATAATTGGCACATACTGTAAGTTTCAGTCCAACATAATTCGATAGAATATCATTTCATTAGATTTTTAATTAAAGTGCACTGGTGTAACCTCAAGGAGACTCTTTACCAAGTATCTCTCTTCTGGGACAGAGTTTGATAGAGCTGAGCGGTCAAAAGTTTTTGATATATTTTCATCATTATGGTTTTGGTACTTATATCAAAGGAATTGTGTTCCTGCTTGGTCTGGACTGATGGACTTTTAATTTTTTTTAAAAAGGGAAAAGAGATTCTTTGTTTGCCAAAATTGGATGGCTAGGATCTTTCCCTAAGCAAAATAAATGAGAAAAAAGTCATGCTAAATAACCTATTTAACTCTTCTAGATTGCTAAAGAAAGTAATCTGTGGATTGGTCTGTCGAGAGTACCTGCCAAATGGAAGTGACAGGATGAGCTACAGTATATTCCTACTCAGAAAAGAGAGCAATCATCTATTCTATTTTCCTTCAATTTCTTTAAATGGATTTTTGCAGAATGCCTGTCACCACAATAACTTAACAATGGAAAATCAAGCTGATTTCTTGCTGCAGCCCAGTCAGTCTCTGTTCTGCATAGTTCTGAGCTGTGTCCTGACAAGGAAACAAATATCCTCTGTGAAATTTATACAGGGAAATAAGAAAATGTATGAATGGTTATCCTATCTCTAAGTGTGATTCTGGCCTGCAGCTGGTATGTCTTCCTAACTTCAGAAATCTGTTTGTGGTGTTCTTTTCTCCCTGAAAGTAGAAACAGTGTTGCAGTGGTGGAAATAGGTGACACACTTGAGGGGCAACCAAGGTTGTCAGCTGTTTCTGTGGAACATTCTGGTAAATTCTAACTTAAGATAGTCATTTATTCATTATAAAGAGAGAGAGAAATAAGGAGACAAACTTGGTTCTCTGAGAGGCAACAGGAAATCTTTACGGGTCTTTATGATCTGAAAAAACAAATATTCTCATATTTCTATGGACAGCAGACAATAATACAGAAGCAGAAACGCATGTAGTAGTATCTGTCCTTCAGATTCCAGTCTAAAAGTCACTATCAAGAATTAAGAACCCTGTGTCCCTGCACAGTCTATGGAGACGATTAATGTATATTTACATTGTGTTTGGTGTGATCTCAGGTACCTTCCCCAAAAGCATGAGTTATGAGCTTCATCTTGTGGGGTTTTATCTTATTTTTTTTAGTTATCTAAGACTTTTTTATTTTAAATGAAAGAGAAATATCTCATGCTAAAATAATTACAAATTTCTAGAAACTGGATATATACCCTGAAAAGAGAAAACATGCTTTCAGGATCAGAAATTAACTTCTGATTTTTTTTCACTTCACCAAAACACACCACCTACATTATAAATTTTCTTGCTACAAGTGTGCAGCAGATGAAAACAAGCTGATTGTAGAGTGTGCCACTTCTGTTTTTCTAATTCATCCAGCCAGTGCTGCTCATCTTGCATATTTATTGGGAAATTATGCAGGTTTCTACTGACAGATTAGGTACGGAAGCATTTAAGGGCAAAATGTATCTCCAATTACCCTTCTTCATTCTTTGGAATTTGTTGTTTAGCTTTATTGATGAAACAGTGAACACAATCTTGTCCAGTCTCATTATATTTGGCATAAGTGAGGCAAAATTATGAAAAATTTACAGTTAAATCATGAAGTTTTATTAACATTCACCTTCTGTTTCAGTTTGTGTCTAAATTTTTATCTGAGAAGTTAAAGCAGAGAGGTAAAATTCTCACCTCATTGAAGAAAATGGCAAACGGCACATTGAATAAAACTGGGCAGAGGTTACATCTCAACATTCAACTGTGCTGCTGAACTAATAGTTTTACTTTATTAAGAGAAACAAGACACAAGTTTTGTAAGCCAGGGATCCGATCAAAAAGTTTCTAGTATTGGCTGTCATAAATCAGAGTGCAAATTGGGATGTTTGGACATCTAAAATTGTTTACCATATGAAAGGTCAGCACATCTCAAATGATTGGTTAAATGCTTTATTGTATTTCTCAGAACAATATCATTAAGCCTTAGAAGACCTTTTATTTCTGTATAGTGTAATTGGAACTGCACTAATCAAGCTAAGATAACCAGATCAAAAATAAAATAGAAATTAAAAAATAAAAGGATTAAGAAGGGTCTGAGACCATTTTCTCTTCCCCTTAAGGGCTTTGTGGGAGAATGGGATAATTTTCCTATCTTTCTGAATTTTCAAATCAGTGGTGATGGAATGAACTGTAGATTGATGATCATGTCTTTGAGCAGAACACTTTATATTTAATTCTTTCATCAGTTTGTTCTAGCTAATTATGTGTGAGGAGTTTTAGCTTTTGCTTTCAAAGACTTGTCAATGTGTGGGATGAGAGAACCGAGGAACAGAAAAGTTCTTTTTAATTGCTCCCAGCATTGAACACTCCTTTGGGCATAGCTGGGATCCATGATAATCTGATTCTCATTGCGCATGACTATGCACTCATAGGGAACTGAAAGATCACAGTCAAGCCTACAGGCTGGTTTGCATACTTGCACAAACTTTCAAGATAATGGTTTTGTTTTAAAAACCAAGATAATCATAAATGGCTGGCTATTTCAATGCTTTCGTCATCTGTGATTTTGCACGTGACTGGTAGGCAGCAAAGCAGTAGAGTACTTTCTGGAATATTCTCTACAGTGGAATTTTATACTTCTCCTAATTTGCTGTGCTTGCAGGTTTTCGTTTCTGTAAGGTACCTTTGGGAATAGGCAGTAAAGGTAGAGAGTAAATGAATCACACCACTAAGAAAACCGTATACTGGCCTTCTGTTTTCTGGTAATGCACTTTAATACAGGTCCCTCAGGTTTAGAAGGAAGGATGAAATATACTACTACTAATAATAGTTATTAATAATAATAGTTAGTATAACTGCTGTTGTTGTTACTATTATTACATGTGATTTAAGGTTGTTTTGTACTGGTGTTGCATGTAGTTCACTTCATTTATAATATGCTGTGAAAAAAATTGGTAACTCAGCCCATTATGAACTTTGAGACATCAGATTTACAACAGAGTTCTCCTGATGTATTATATGTACAGCAGATGTTTGCTTCAACATGGTGAACTCAGGAGAAGGCTAAAGCTGCCATACAGTTAAACTGTAAAACTGCACAGAGAAGACTTCACTTACTACCATTGTATGAAACTTCAAAACTGTCAGAAGATATGCAAGTGTCCATTCATTCATCTGCAAAGGCACTCCTGGTATATAAATATCCGTTCTCTGTCTAAAGAGTATTTAATTCTACTGTGACAGAGCAAGTGGATAAAAAAAGTGGGACAAAAATATTTGAAAGAACCTGGAGTCTCGTAGGTAATGCAGTCTCCTGAAAGACAGTAAATGCAGATTTCAGCTCCTGCGAACACAAAAAGGTTTGTTCTCACCAGCAAGGTATAGGATTAAAAAAGTCCAAGGCCACATCACCACTCTGTATGTTTCATCTTGTTTAGAGCCCTACTGGTAGCTTCAAAGGCAGTGGACAAATTAGTGATCAGACAATTCCCCACAGGGGTAGCTTTTAGAAATTTGCTTATGAAGAACACAGAAAGTCTGAATTATCTAGCCAGCAGGAGAGACCAAAGAACAACTTTAGATGGATCACAGATACTGAAAAGACCCTATTAATGGTTTTAATGATGTAAATCATGTACAGAAGAAGAGGAAGAAATAATCAAGTCATAAGGATATCTCATATAACCCCTCATCAGAATCTTCCTTCAAGTCAGCATTTCTGATAAAAGCCTTTCAACTGTTTAAGGGAACCTCTGAGTCCAGCTTGTTCTAACCTGGAGCATCTCAATGACATGCTCCTGCAAACTGTTATTCTGTTATGCTGCAAACTGTTAGCTGTGTTCTGAACAGACTGAGATAATCTTATCTAAATTTATATCATTGCTTCTTCCTGAATCTTACTAAAGCTAAAAGAAAATTTGATTGTTCCATACAAATCTGTTTAACAAAAGCATAATTTTTAAAGTTCCTTATACAGACTACTTTGTGTAAGCACAATATTTGCAGCAAGACAGTATCAGGGAAGGAAGGAGACTAAAGATGGTAGCTGAGAAATAAATTACCAAATATCAAAAAGCTCTTTCAAAGAGAGGTTTTTCTATTTGAATCTCACGCTAAAAAGACTCTGTGAGTCCCTCTTGTATGTTTGGTATAGGATAGGTTCTCATAGCCGTTTGGAGAGCTGAGATGTAAAACAAATTGAAATGCTTTTTGCCCAAGAGCTGGTAGTAAAGGTTATTTAAGCTTGCTTTCATTTGCTCCCCTGGGACTTTGCTTTTGGTTTCCTTAGTCAGTATTTGTGTCATTTTAATTGCAAGGCAAACACTGCTGTTGTAGTACATGTAACTCAATGGGGAACTCTGCAATCTGAAAATACAACCCTGTGGTTTATTGACAGTGGTGTCTCCGGGCACTGCGGGGATCGGCAGCTCCCTGGCGCTGGGCGCCAGCAGTGCCGGGGCCTCCTCTGGGTGGGTGGTGGCAGAGCCTGGCAGACTCGGCCCATCTCTCTGCCCCAAACAGGAGCAGGGCAGCCCAAGGATCCTAGGGCAGCCCAAGCCCAACTCAGGCTGTGGGAAAGCCTCTGTGGCAGAGACTTGTCCAGGAGTAGCTGCTGGAGCCGTGGGCCAGGGGTGCCCTCTCCCTGAGCCCTGGCAGCCAAACCCCTGGAGGGGATTGACCTTTGCAAGACATGCAGGGGTCCTTGTGGGTGTTGACATGATGGGATGCTTTAAATTACCTATGTAGATACGATTATTGGAGAAACAAAATAAACTGATATTCTGAAAATTAAATGTTAAATATGACGCATCATCTTACCATGGTTTTTGGTTGGTTGGTTGGTTGGTTTTGTTGTGTTTAAATGAAATTCATAAATGCAAGATACAGATACAATCCCCTGCTGTTTTCCACTGCATTCAGTGCCATTAAATTATGGATTGATTTGCACCCTGATTGAAGAAGGTCCCCCTTCTTACATTAATTTCACAGTAAAACCTCCATGTACAGTGGTTTGTTGTTTTACTGATACATTAGTCACTTCCCTAGATTTCCTTTGGCACAGTGGAGCTTCCATCACTGCCAGTTTTTATCCTGTTAGATAAAAACCTGCTTGGAAATTTGTAGTTATCACAGCTCTTATCTTGACAGGAGGGTGGAGTAGGTGACCTACCAAGCCTCCTGGTGTTCCACTTTCACAAAATGCCCTGGTTCTGAAGGCAAATATAGGGGATACACACAGTTATCCATGCTCCCTGATGCTTCATGTCTACTTAGTGATAGAGAAAGGTAACAAGATATAGGTTTGGTAAATTCCTCAGCTCCTATTCCTATGTACAAGAATATATATTTATTTGTGTTTCTTTACTCTGACTTACAACCTATGTGAGGAAAACCAAATTAGCCACATATTGAATGGGGAAACTATCAGTTGAAGTCAGTGAATTAGATAGAGTTTACACCAGCTGGGAATATGCCTCAGCATGTTTCAACATTTGACAGAAAAAGCAGCAGTTAGAACTGCAAGTGTTTTTATATGCTGATATGCTTACCCTCTCAGATATTTACATTTTGGGCAAGTAAATTAATTGCCTGGAAAAGACCACTCTCAAAACACACACAGCAGGTGCTTCTTCAACTTAGTTTACATTAATTGTTTTCTTTGCTGCTTCAAGAGTCAGCAACACACAATATTTTACAATTAACCTGTCTTGTCACAATGGGTACTAAGTGAATCTTATTTATGCAGGATGCCAGTGACTGCTGCTATATGAGGGTTTGGAGCTAAGAAAAAGGGCTAGGACAGACCTGAGTGTCTAATTTTGATCCCATGCTGAAAAACACGTTGACTGGGCAGACAAAGCTAGAGGTTTGCAGATCAGAGTTTCCTCCCAATTAAGAAAATGAAAAAGACCAGGTTCACTGGAAAAAATGAGACAGCTGTTGATTCAACTGCAGTAAGTCCATTTAGATGTAGATACGAAGTTAGCATACAGATGCAATTAAACTAATTATGATGGAGTTTACCAATGGAATGGGGCTTACAGATACCTGTTTGAGATGATAGCTGCAAACTAATTGCTAATTTTTAATTTGCATAATGCCAAGAAATGTGTCTAGTTGCTTTGTTGTTGACTTTCTGGTTTGTTTCTGTTTTTCCCTGATGGGGATGAGGTGCTTCAAATTTGAATCCCGCTATACTCTCTGGCTAAACATTATGATGCAGCGTGACTCAGTGTGTGGGTATCCACACCTATGACTGGGCTTTACATGTTCATCCTGTTTCTACATCCTCCTTCACCAAAAATAAAAAGCAATCAACAAAGACAAATGAGAACTAAAGCAGCACAGGCAAACTAATTATATGAAGTGACGTTTTATTTCTAAAAATGTAAAAATGAAATAAGGCATTTGTTATTATAGGTCCTTGAGAGATCATCCAATACAATCAATCCATTTCAAGAATGTATTTAGCCACATGCTTTCCTTACATGTGTGTTTCTTTTTACTGCCTCACTGACATACAGACACGCATTTGAAATGCAGGTATGTCTGATTGGTTTACTGGAAGCAGATATGCTCTTTAATGGATGTCTTGGTCTTAAATTGTTGTTTATTATCTTTTTTATTTCTTAGAATAGTGACTGGTAAAGTTCCTGCTTCAGGGTGTCCAAAAGTATGTGTAGTTTATGACTGTTTTTAACTGAGCACTTCAATTATGACTACTATTTCTTATAATGGGAAAGTAACCATCTATAAGTTCATAAAGAAAAACACTCTTCTACTGAATCTTCCCTGTTAACGTACAGGTTTTTATTGGGGTTGTAGGAGGTATAGAGAGCAGTAGAGAGTCGGTTGGTGGTCTAAGAGTTGGTGGCCTTTTTTTCCCTAGGAAAAATCCCAAACTAGGCACTCTACATTCTTTGTGTGGTTGGTGTTTTCAATTTTCCAATATACATAAAATTCCTCAAGGAATATAAGTTAAAGAAATATCCCCATATTGAAGTGAACTTATTTTAACATAAACTTTATAAGCCAGCTCTGATCTCCTCTTCCATAGTTTTTCAACTCCTTTTAAAATATCTTTAAAGCATTTTTTTTTTTTAACAAAACAAACCTATGGATAAAGAATAAGACTATTTGCACAGTATTAAAAATTAAATGAGAAGTGATCTTACCTAAAAACTATGTGCCTAGCTCTTTTCCCTACTAATTTTGTGCGAAAGAACTTGTCCATGTATTGGAAGTGGTAGTAGACCAATGTCATGTGGTCTTGGAAATGTTATGTCAGATGTTGCATCAAAATTTCATCTTAGGTTTCATCAGCATTGTTAAGTTTTTCTTAATTCCTCAGCTGTCAGAGATTATACTCAAATATACAACTAAATGAGAAATTTTTGTTAATACTTATGTATTAATTACATTATGTAACACTATGTCTTTGTTTGTACAACAGTTTGTATTTGAGCCTTACAGATGTATCAACTACAAGAGAATGAAGTGATCCTTCAGGACTGTGTCATAACAAATTAGAGGAACCTTTGTATGGTTGAGAACCACAGCCAGTTCTGAGAGGGTATTTATTTCCAGAGCATCTCTGTTCATGATTGTTTATGCCCTGTTGATGCTGAAAACGTAAGACACAAACTGAACTACCAAAGGAACAGTAGATTAATGACATGTTTTGATAGTTCTTACTCAATGTAAGAGAAGTGTGAGAAGAATCAAAGACACAAAATACTGAAAATCACTTCATGTTTGCAGAAGACAGTGTTCAAGATGACTTTAATCATATCGAAAGAGAAAGAATAAAAATGTCTCTACTCTTTTTGTTCTTTCTTATTTATCTTGTAGGTAGATGTCCAAAAGTTTGTAGCAACAGATGTTATTTTAAAGCTTTTGGGAAGAGAAATGGGGAGACACAACCAGATTATTAATTTGGTCATGGGAAGCTGAAGAAGGCAGATCAGCTAGCTGATGATTATGGATGATTGTGTTTCAAAGTAACATAAGAAAAATAAGTAAAAAAGGAATTTCTCTCCCTTTGTTTTTCTATTGCCCTGACAGTAAGCCTCATATGAAGAGAAGCTTGTTCCCGTACTCTCAACCAGACATAAACAAACAATTGATGCGTAGTTAAAAGGTAAGAAAGAAGACAGGAAGGCAGAAGGAAGGAAAGAAATGCAAGTGGACCTCTGGTACTCTGCCAGAACCAGAGGGATATCGACAAACTTGGAAAGAGTCATAGAGTAGCACTAAAGTGGTTAAGGGCCTGGAAAACATAATACATGAGGAAAGAGTGGGAGATGTGACCTTTTTTCAGCCTGGAGATGAGAAGGATGTGGGGTATCTAATTGCTGGTTTAAACGTCATAATGGTGAGTTATAGAAAAGGCTCTTTCCAGAGTAAAAAGCCATAGCCAAGAGGCTATAGTCATAAGTTGTGAAAAAGGAAAATCCATCTCAGAAATCCATCCATTTGTCCATATGCTGAAATAGTGTTCATGATGAGAGTGGTAAACACTGCATCAAGTTTGGAAAAGAGACTCTGAAAACTCTTGTCTGTGGAGGTTTTAAAAACTCTCCTGGATAAAGCCTTCTTTGAGGAAGAGGTTAAACCAGACAATCTCCACAGAGATATTTTCAAACAAAATTATGCTGTGATTTTACCATTTTCTGTGTTCTCAACCCTGTTGGAACTTGGTTGACTTTTCAATGTTAAAAGATTTTTTTATAGTTTTACTGGTTTTGGCAGGCATGGGGTTAATTTTCTGTCAAGAAAATTAATTTGGCATTTGTGACCAAAACAGTTATAACAAGACAGGAATGCTTTTGCAGGAATGTATTGCTGAATGTACTAGTCTGAAAACAAACCAGTGGGAGACACCAAGTCAGAATAACAATTCAATAGGAAAATTAAAAATAAAGGCAGAAAACAGTGGTTTAAACTGCCAGAGTCAGGATACAACCTGACACCCTGTTGGTCAGGGGGGCAGTAGCAGTGCAATAAGATGGTGGCTGCAGTCCTCCTGAAGTGATGGATGTGGTTCTGTTGAAGCAGTGATCCTGTAGAAGGGTCTGGTCTTCTTCAGAAGGTCCAGTGGTGGCTGTGTGGCTCTTGTCCTCTGGGATCCAGTGGAAAGGCTGTCTCTGGTGTTCCGAACCTCTGAGTATATGCAGATGGGAACGCTCAGTTCCTCCTCCTGGGCAGAGCATCTCACAATGGGATGGTGAGTCACGAGGCAAGGCACTGATGGGCCCATTAACAGGAGATAGTCCGGAGAGAGGAGGCAGGGAACACTGCCCCACCTGGTTTCAGCAGCTCATGAAGATGGCAATAGAATACACTGCAACCCAGGACACTGAACAGGGCTTACAAAGTGTCAAGAACTTTTCTGGCCGGGATTAGGCTGAGGAGTGCACAAGAATTTGGGAGGAGGCACATCAGTCAGAGGACAGCTGACCCTAAATACCCCAAGGGACATTGCAGACTATATGGCATCATGCACAGCAGTAAAACCTGGGGACAAGAACTAGGAAGGGGTGACATTTGGACTTAGGACATCTGTCTCCCCAGGCAACCATTATGCATGCTGAAGCCCTTTTTCCCTGAGATGGCTGAAGAGCTCCCTGGTCTTCATTTACCACTGGGAAGTGGTAAATGACTTCCTTGTTTTGCTTTGCTTGCATGCACATCATTTGCTTTCCCCATGAAACTGTCTTTATCTCAACCCACAAGTTTTCTCACTTTTACCCTTCTGATTCTCTCTGCCTTCCCACTGCAGGTGGGGGGAGTGAGCAAGTGGCTGTGTGGGGCTCAGCTGCCTACCGGGTTAGCCCACAATAATGATATATTTTTACATTCCAGAGAAAAGCTATGAAACACTAATCATCCTTTAGTTTCTTGTGTAAAGGAGATCCATGCCTAACACTGACTTTTTATAGAGCTGTCATTCTGAACTAGAACTACTCATAAGTGCCACTGTTTCCCACATGATAGCTTTCATAATAGCAAAATCATCTTCATGCAAGAGTAAAACACTTACTAACCACTACAGTTAATTAGAATAAAATGTAAGTGTATTAATGTATTTCAATTCCAGAACTACTGTCCTTTTAGGAAAGAGCTATTTCAATTATGGAATATATAGCCACCAGGAGTCCACAATATTTTAACAATTATCTTGCCTATTTTTATTTTAATAAGCAGGTTGAGCAACTTTGATTCAAAATAGTTTAATTATTCTGAAGCACTTCTGAAAACAGAACAAGTGTAGTTTAAGTTCTTTGCAGGTTGAACTGGCACTGCTGGAAGCTATTGTAATTAGTAAATTTGCAAAAGCATTGTTAAAGTTATTTTCATCAGCTTCGATATACCACAGTTTATTAGTAAGCCTATTATTTATGCACTCCCGTGGGCCATTTAACATTTGCTTTAGTTAATGAGAATCTTCATCTTAATTAACAATACTAAAAGACCTTTTTCCTTCCCTCCCCCACAAAACGAATAAGGCCTTAGAAATATATCCCAGAATAATATAATTTTGGAGTTATTAAAAGCAAAGCCTTTTCACTGCTCATTTTCTATTATCATCAAAGCTCCTTGAAAGACACTTAGTGAAATGTGTATATCATGCATATCTTAATTAAAACCATGAGCTAATATTAAAAAACATTGATTGATTCAAAGTCCATGTAAAGGTCTTGTATGAATAATAATGAATTTATAAAAATTCAGAATGTTATTGCACAATATTAAGGTCGAAGTTGCAGAAGAAACAGTTTCAGATCACCTCTGTGTTACTATCAGGGAGTGTGCTTGTAGTATGCATGATCATAACCCTTTAGTTCAGTTCAATTGAACCATATCCTCTGAACAAGATTCTAGTGAAGTGAAAACAAGAGTTCAGCTTGCCAGCCAGAAGCACATGGTAACCTTTTGCCCCAAATCAGATCAACCAGAAATCTATTAAATGTATGGAGTCACTTTTATTTAGAGAGAACTAAATTACTTTGGCTCTATTATGGTACAGAAGAGACAAGTCTTACAAAATGCATCAGGTCCTTTGCTTTACCTGACGGAAAAACAAGGAAAAGCTTTGTCTGGTAAATATTTCTAGTTTTTACCTACTGAATGAATAATGTCAGCTTTCGTCCTTCCAACTATGACCATGATGTTGTAAGCACAAATGAGTAAAAATGCTGAACTTGAGATACTGATACTTAAGTCAGAATACCAGCTTTGAATTATTTTGCAAAGTCATGAATAAATGATGATATTTCCCTCCCTGTCCTCCTCTCTTCATAGAATCATAAAATCATTAAAGTTGGAAAAGACCTCAAAGATCTTTGAGTCCAACCTCTGACCAAACACCACCTTGTCAACTAAACCACAGCACTAAGTGCTACACCCAGTCACTTCCTGAGCACCTCCAGGGATGGTGACTCCACCACTTCCCTGGGCAATCCGTTCCAATGCTTAACCAACATTTCAGTGAAGAAATTTTTCCTGATGTTCTGAACCTCCCCTGCTGCTGCTTGAGGTTATTTCCTCTTGCCCTCTTGGACAATATCCACAGTCCTTTTCTGGCTACTTTTGTTTAAACCCTACAGTGAGAGAAAGCGAAAGGCAAGGTCTGCATAGTGATGTACACTGATACTTTTTTTGTTTTGTGCACTCTAATACAGATGTCCTTGTATAGACCTCCAAATCTTTTGAGCTTGAGGAAACTGGTTTCTCACCTTTTGCACTATTTTCCGATTAACTGTATTGGTTAGCACACTGGTGCAAGAAGAATTCAAGCATTTTATATCTGCTTGTACTGGCAGTCTGGGCCGTTTACCTGAAGAAAGGTCATGACAGCATGCTAGGGCAGCTGAGAAATTCTCTGACCCCAAACAAGAAACTACAATAATGCAGTCTAATGTCATGTACTATATTGTCTCGTACAGTGAATTTTGCCTTCTCTGCAATAATCATTGTCTCGGTTTCAGACAAGTTTAGGAGGAAAACGCTTTGGAATTAATATCTCCTCTAAAGAAGACAGGTCTCGGCACTGCATCCCCCATCGATACGAAAGGACTTTCTTGGATGAAAGTGAAAAAACCTGTTTATTTAGCAAACAGAGTTCCCACAGGGCACAGGGAAAAATGAATAACTGTTAAGATATTAAACCTCCTTGTGCAGAGAAAGCTGGTGGATTCAGAGTTCTTTCTGCAGCTGGCTCGGCTTCTACCGAGGTCCAGGCCGGGATGCAATGTTCCCACAGCCTCCCTGCTGATCCATGGGGTCGGATGATCTGGTTCTTGGATCTCAGATCACAGCTAAGCTGAACAGCTCCAGAAGAAGCTCCAGAAGTTACCGGAGGATTGCTGTATGCAGTCCTGGGAAAACTTCTTGCTTCAGCTAACAAGAAAAGAAGCTAGCTAAAAGAAGGAATGTAACTAACTCTCCTGGCGCAAAGCTGACCAACATGGGGGAGTGTGTGTGCTCGAAAAGAAACCGCTCTGAGGAACTCCTCCAGCTTCCCCCCGATCTCTTGGACCCAGCTTAAAGCTGCAAGACCCATTTCTAGGCATAAAGCAGATGATAGGGGAATACAGTATTATCGTAAAATCACCCCAGGACAATCATCAAAATCCCAATGAACTAATGAGTCTAAAATACTGGAAATATGGTGGAGCTGGTGCATATTTTTGTGGTGGTGTACTATTATCTTGTAAATGTTTGATATTGAGGGTCATTTTCTACCATCCAGTACTTCTACTTGGCATTATTTTTAATCATTTGATTGTCTGTTGGGCCTGGAGGGGACAGTTTGTTTGCGTGTCTCCTTGTTGTTTTTCCTTGGTAGCTAGACTGAAATGGAGTGCTAGTGTGTGGGACGGATCACATGTTAAAGGAGTGGAATGACAACGAACATTTGAAGAGATGAGGGGGAGACACGAGTTTTCTTAAACTTCTATTACTTTTACCCAGATGTCCTGTGGCACACATTTAGTTCTGAGATGTGCTTAGGGTTACACACATGGTGAGCCTACACCAGGGACTGCTTAACAGACTTGTCAAGAGATGAATCATGAGGAGAAAGAGGTGTAAGATAACGGTAAGTTCAGTTTTTCCTGTTTTGTTGTGTCAGACTTAAGAGATCTGCTGTATAAAGTATGTTTGAGTTGTGACCTTTTGTCCTGTAAAAAAATTCCAAATATGTACATTTTGCATGACAGCTGACATATTGCAACATTATAGGAAGAAATTTTACTACTGCGTTTGTTCAGGATTTGGTGTGGGAGGAACATTAAGTTTCTAACTTAGGGAATTTATGCAGCAGAAAACCTGCATAGCTTCATTGTACAACCTAAAAGGCAAGTAAGGATAAGTGTAAGCATTTACATGTGTTGTTCATAAGATACATGTTTTTAAAATAAAAATAAGAGATATGCTGGAGGGGGAAACAAGAATCTGTTAAATAGTTCCTACATGTAAATTACAGCCATAAATGCTGCTAAACTGTAAAATGGATCAAACTGTTTAATCTGGCTGTAATTTTGAAGATTAAGGCAGCAGTGATGTGAGAACATCGCATTATATCACAAATTTTTCTGTGTACCTTTTAATAGCACAGTATTAAACTACTCTTATCAGAGAATGATGTCAAGGGTGTCTATCACTTACTTCATATGATAATATTAACAACAGTTTTTGTTGGATCTATATGTGTGATATAATGTGATATCATGGAAGAAAGATAATGGAAAATTGAGCCTCTGTCCTGTATGACCACAAGAAAGCCACGTAGAATTATAGAAATCATTGCAAATTGTGTGAAAGTTTTTTCCCAGAATTATTTTGAAGAGATAAAAATCAAGTAATTCATTGCAATGCAAACTAAAAAGAGAGATATATCATGATGATATTAACAATAACACAATAGGTACTATTTTGTGACAGGACCCATCAATATCAGACTGCAATGTTTTCTCATTTCTTTAGAGTTAATTTGAGAGGAATGAAATTTTTGGTGATAAAGTGTAAGAGATGCTGGGTAAATTGGTAAATCCATGAACATTTACAGTGATAACTTTTAGCATGAAGATCTGTAGAAATCTGTCTCTTTGCTTTTGCAGAAAAATTCTTTTCAATACAATTTCCCGCCTTGTTGTGGTGACTTTTAGGTAGTCTGGCAATTTCCATAACAGACTCCTTAGACTGAGTTTTCATTTTTATTTTATAATGTCTTAACAGCATCACATTTTTCTTCCTTGAGGCATATGTAGAAAAGCTGCAGAAAGAAAGAGAAAAAGACTGCTTCATTATCATAGCCCTATTACTCATTCCCTGTCTTCCTAATGATGGCTGCCTGTATCAAAACATTAAGGGACATCAGTTGTAACACTGAATTTTTTAGGGAGTTTTTAGCTTCTTTCTGTTTTTCCAGGGTTTTTGGGTGTTGTTGTTTTTAGGGGGTTTTGCTTGTTTATTAGTTGCTGTTTGGGATTTTTCTCCTCATGATAGTGTTCACAGACAGTGTTGATTGTCTCTTTCTCCTCCCAAAAGAGTGGGCCCATACTCCAAGTTGCATGCCTGGAAGCCAGATGGTTGTGTTAGTGCTGTGTCTGGCTTCCTGAAAATTTTCATAGCAAAATACCTCAATAATCAAGTTATACAGACCCCAGGCTACAGGTGATCATTTTTTTTTCTGACCTGTTTGGAATCTGCACAGAAGAGTTTAAATCAATCTCTACCTTCTCAGATAAACATGTTCTTAAGGAAATGAGAGGGCTATTTGGTTAAATGTTGTTTTGTCTAGACTTGTAATACAAGACCCATCTTGAAACCTAGTGCATATTTTTAAAGTACAAAGTATGCTATTGGGCCTCAGGATTATTATTGTGGATTTCTATCAAAAGCAATAAAGTAGAGGATGTCATAACTGTAATGCAAAGCAGAAAAACTGATAGCTGTGCATACCAAAAAAAAACCCTGACAGAGTCACAAAAAAGACAAATTCACAGTTCATGGTGACAGCTCTTTTTTAAATTTTTTTTAAAAAAACCCTGTAAGAAATATCTAGTTGGTTTTGCTTGTGTGACAAGAAATTGTCACATCAATGTATGTATTTATGGTGCTGCACTTGGAGATTTTTGGTACTTCAATAATATTGTTTCTTTTAAAATAATCACATAAACACATAAATGGAAATGTTTACAGGGCCAAAACTTGTTTTAGGTTTTACAGTGTAACACTGTTCCATGTGGGGAAGGTATACCTCATTCTCATGATCATTTGTCTTTTAAAGAAACAGGTCCTTAGAGAACAGTGCACAAGGTAGGGAATGGAGGAATTCAGGGTGTTAACTTACGAACAAGGTAAAACTCATTTACCACCCGGTCCCAGGAGAAAGAGGAGATGTTGTGGAGCAAAGCTGAAACAGTACAGGTAGGCTGGACAAGCTGAACAAAAAAACCCCCGTGGACCCATGGTCCAGTCACAGCTGCTTCACCATGGTCTGCACCATGGTCTGCACCACGGCCTGCAGAAGAATCTCGGCTCCGGTGCCTGGAGCACCTCCTCCCCCTCCTTCTCCACTGACCTTGGTGTCGCCACGTTGTTTTCCCTCACATGTTCTCACCTCCTCCTCTTCTCTCACGAGAAGTAAAAACCTGTCACCTTTTGTTTTGATTTTCTTCTTAAAGATGTCATCACAGAGGCATTACCAGCCTCTCTCATTGGCCTGGCTCTGGCCAGCAGCATGTCCATCTTCAGAGCCATCAGCCATTGGCTCTGCCGGACATGGTGGGAAGCTTCCAGCAGCCTCTTCACAGGAGCCACCTCTGTGGCCCCCCTGCTACCCAAAAACAGGCTGTGCCAAACCAAAACATTAAAAAAACAACAACAAAACCAAAAAAGTGAGTATATACAAATTGAAAGACTAGGAGTATGCGAGTTATGAACACAAATTCTCTCCATGTTCACATCACAGCAAGAACTCTTTACAAGGTTAAACCTGTATACCTAACCTTTACAGGTCAGGAAATGACCCATTTTTTTAAAAGGTTGCTCACTCGAAAGGAAAAGAAAGATGTCCTTTGCATTTGAGATCACCTGATTTCAACTTCCAGAATTTAATTATTTTTGCTGCTTTCTCTGGTGATAGTAGAACTACATAGCACTCGGTACTTTTGTTCTTGTAAAAAATACTTATATACAGACATCAAACTGAATCTTCTCTTTAATGAAATAAATACGTCAAGATCTCAAGGTACTGCTTACCAGGGATCTTATGCTCCATTGATTAGTTACAATACATGGCTCTTCTTTTCTTTTTTTTTCTGCAATCTCTCTTTATTTCTTCTTTTACCCAATTATATTTTCAAAAACTAAAAATGATTAAATTCTTCAGACTGTCTAAATGTTTCTTCACTAGTGAGATTAGAAATTATAAAATTCAACCTCTTTGCACTCTTCTACTACTCCTTGCTATTATTTACATATATAAACATATTTTTTTTGCATTTTCTGTTACTGAGGCCTTATGTAGAGCTCTTCAACCATTCAGACCTCGTATACTTCAAAGGACAATTGCTTTGTCTTTTGGGACAGTTCCCTTGACTTTTTTCCCCATAAATAACCCAGACCTTGCTAAGTGCATCCTACAAGTCTTGCGCAAGGGGGAGGTCTTTGGCATTTAGCTGTGCTGAAAAGAAACACCAAGCAAGCATGTAGGCGAAAAAAGTAGCTTTAAATACCTTGGGAATTATACAATATTTCTGTCTTGCATAACTTTGAAAATGTATTGAAACTAAATAACGTTCCAAAAAATTGCGATTAATTAATCAGTTTATTTATCAGTAATCCCATTTTCAGATTCTTATTTTTTAAAATAGCAATACTAATAAGATTAATAATTTTCCATATTTTCAGAAGTAGTAAGATTCTCATTTCACTTTCACTGAACTATTTGGATTGTGACATTAAACTTCAAGTTTTTGTACATAGAAAACAGTGTTGATACACACATGTAGACTCCTATGCATTTTTGAATTCTCTATACAATTTCCAAAATTGTATATGGAATGCTTTCTATGATAAAAAATTCACTGTTCTCTAAACCTAAAGATTTTTGTCCTAGTTTATGCTCCGCAAGCAACTTTGTGATCTACTTTCCACTATAAGATCCTAATATATTGTCTATAATAATCAGCAGCCTGGGAAAGTAGTTTGAGAGGCTTTGTTGTCCAGAAGGGAAATCTCCAGATCAATGACAATTTCACTCACATCTTACCAGTACCCAACTGTTACCCTTTAACCATACATTGAAATCCTTGCAGTTATCTACATGATAAAGAATAGGCACCTAATCTTTTCCTCAGGTAACAGGGCAAAGATGAAACTGCCTCATACTCTGAGTTACTAGCTGAACCTCCTGTGTATATTCCAACCTATGGCCCTTAAGCTGACTCTTAACATTACATATAATTCTCTATTCTTCAGGAACTACAAATCTATTTTATTCTGGTGTTTTATGTAACTTTGATCTGTATTTTAATCTTCCATTATTGTAGTACGTTTTTGTTGTTTTTTAAAATGAGATCTATATTATTGTGTAATATTTAACACAACTGTTTATTTATTTATACATTATATATAATTATTCTAGTGAATGTTATTTCCCATAGTGAATGTTTTTATAAGTCACCTGCTTCAAATTAGGATATAACAATGCTTTATTTATACTGTATGTGATTAAAGTCATTTGGAATTAGGAACTTCTACTCATACAGTTTCTTAAAAAAGGACATATAAACACTCAGAAGGCAAATGATGTGGATTTGCACCCATTAAAATAAAAGCAGAGTTCTCATAGGTAGAAGAGAGATTTAAAAGAATGAGACAATTGCCAGTCATTAAACTTAAATAAAAACCATCCACTGCCTCCACGAGTAAACACTACTTCAATTTATCTCCAGTTGTTTTACTGTTATCTATTTGTGGAAGAAGTAGTGTTAAAGATAAACAATTCTAGATTGTAAGGGCAAGATAGTCTCTCTATTTTAGGATTATTTATGAAAATGTGTCCACATTTTTCTAAATTTAGTTAATCAAGCTTTGTCGTGGTGCCTGTTCCCTGCCCCGGCTAGCAGGCACAGAGCTCGGGCACCGGACACTCTGTGCCTGTCCGGAGAGGCGGTCAGAGGCCGGATCGCGGCTGGAGGGGGCCGAGGAGGTAAAGGAGCGAGAGGGCCCTCGGCATGGTGCTCCAAGGGTTTATTGAGGGGGTAAGGAACTCCAGAGGCCAAGAGGGGCCACACAATGGAGGCACGGGACTTTATAGGCAGGGTGACCGGGGTCCAAGGCATAATATGAACAAACCAATAGGAGAGGTGCGGGGAGGAACAAAGGTACAGGGGGCCAATGGGGTACTGGACACCTTAGAAGCTTCTAAAACAGAACCATACAAGGAAATTCAAAGGAATTACATCCAACAGAGTGGGAACAAGGGACTCACAGCACAGCGCAAGGCCTTACTAGGAAATATAGCTCAAAAGGAGCCCACTACAAAGCTTCTTTAAAATTACATTACGCAGAAAAGATTTTGACATTGAAAACTTTTCTTAGATACAGAATAAATTGGCTTTTCCATATTATAGTTCTAAAATATGGCTTGATAAAGATTATACATTTTTTTTTTTCCTACAGTAGCATCGATTTATGTTTACAGATTGCACACATATATTGATGAATGAGTACATCCCAAGATGGAATAATTTTAAAAGAGTTCTTTGTGTATTGCAAACAACTTCTTTGAAACTGACTGGGAAAGGTATGGCAGGAATTCTGAAAAAGGTTTGGAAGAAATCCTTTCACCTGTATCCAGTCATCCTACCTTTTTAATATGATTATAATCTAAAGTAGAGCAGTACATTTTTCAAAACTTTGATGGTGAAAAAATATATATGTTGGGGTTTCTTTGGTGTGGGAGTTGGTTTGTTTGGTTCTTTTGGTTTGTTGTTTTGTTTTTCCCTTGGGCCTAAACTCCAGATGAATTGAGGTTTACGAGAGAAGTCACTAGTAAATAGAGGGGATATATAAATAATATAAATATTAATATAAATAGTCACATTTAATTTTACAATTTTGCAAATCAAAATTGACTGCTTAGGCAATCCTAACTCAAATGAAAACCCATTTCTTTAAATGTATATGTCAACTAAATTTTAATACAAAATCTTTGAGAGACTAATGTGAGAAATAAACTTCTAACATTGTAGGGCTGGCCCTGAAATTGCTGAGAAAAGAGCACAAATTTCATTAACTTCTAATGAGAGTAGAATTTGTTCAATATTTCTTGTAGGCACTCATTATCTTGCAAGATCAACAATACATAAATATAACATGATTAAACCCTTATATTGACACTAGATATCCAGATCCAAATCTTATAAAATTTGAAATGTGATGAAAAGTTTTGGTGCTTCAATACAAACCAAAAGATAAGATTTAAGGCCTGAGCTCATTTTAAAAGTGCAGATTAATTGTCCTTATTCATGAGAAGCTCTAAGAAGCATTTCTCAAAGGAGGTGTCACTTTCCTTGGAGAGTTTTTACATCTGATCTCAGTTCTGCTAAAGAGATTCTAAATTTAATAATAATGTTAAACTAAATGAAATATGGATTCTCTTAAATAATTTAAGCTTGCTGCAATTATACAAATTTAATAAGTTTAGTATATAATACCACTGGATAACATATGATTATAGATTAAATGTCTTTTTAGTTAAGAAAATTGGCAAGGACTGTTTTCTACTCATATGGTATAACTTTTCATTTAGGCTCTACTAAAATTCTATTTTTCTAAGAGACTATGCCTTAATAAAGATATGTTTTATCTCTAAAGTTAATTAATAATTTTTGCTTCTACATAATCTGAAACATGGACTTACTTTTTAAATATATTTTTACATTAGCTAGCCTACTGAGAAAAATATAGTTTTCTCAGTTCAATTTTACTTATTCCTTTATTTTCAGTACTATTTAATGAACAAAATGTTTTATATAACACAATCCTCTTTGATTTTCAATGTGGAAACACAAAGCAGACCAAAATAATTAGGATTCATTCCTGTATATAAGAATATAAAGAGCAAGTACCCTGACATTCACATAATGGGCATTAGATGGGCACAAAGAACATAATAAACAATTCTTATTTTCTGCAGCCATTACTATTTTCTTTCTCAGATATACCATAATCACATTTTCTTCATAAATATTGAATCTTATATGTCTAGCTCACATTGATAACAACCAGAACAACTGCACTTCTGAGAAATTTAGAAGAGATTATCACAGTGAGGAGAAAATTGTGCTGTTAAGATAGGGAATGCAAGTAATCTAGATATTACTGTATGTTCTCTCCTGGCTTCTGCCTCCTACTTGACTCTACAGAGTCTCCTAACTCTATGGCTCTTGGTCCCATATTAGCTATATTAGCTAGATTCTGAAAGATGTTACTTCGATATCCTGGTTGTCTTTTT
>VXBT01001736.1:0-83960 GCA_013400235.1 Oriolus oriolus | reverse complement strand
TTTTTTTTTTTTTTAATCATGGCCATCATTGCTCTATCTGAGTGCCTTATTATAAAGGTTTTTAAGTAAGATTACAAAGGAAGCAATATATAGCAGAATTAGGAATTGGAACCAAATGGACTAAAGACTCACTGAGGACTATAACCAGGTGCAAATGTTTCCTTCAAAATATTTGTTTATATAATATTATTTAATGTCTGATACAACTAATTTACACTGTTTTTCTCACTGATGTTGCTGGACCAACAAGAGGGGAAAGTTTGGGCCCTTCAGAAGTGTTTCCTTTATTAATATTACAGCCTACAGCAAACCCAAGGTTTCTGTAGTTTATACATCACCATTTTTTTAGCAGAAGTAAGGTTTACTATTAGTCATGTTGCTGGCTTAAAATCTAATGACAGCACATTTCTGGTTTAGTTGTATAACCTCATTTTGTACAGACTCCTAATTCTGTACCAAAGTTAAAAAAAGAGTAAAGTAGTGTCTCTCAACAGACGTGTAGTTATGGTAGTCTAGAAATTAAATGTACAGGAATTACATTAAAAAGGCATAGATGTTCTCAGTTAAATCATATCTCTTGCAATGAAATTAAACAGAAGAGACAAGCCAAAGGTAAAATTACTTCTATGTCTATTTTCTCATATGAAAACACTGTTTCAATTCTATTTATCCTAAAGAAGAGAAAAATTGAGTTGAGGAGGAGAAAGAAGAAGAAGAAGAAGAAGAAGAAGAGCAATAGCAATTACAGACTGTCTAAACAGTGAGTTCTTTTCCTAATCTAGTAATGAGCTTCTATACGGCGACATTTATTACCTTATGCAACACCATATGTTGCATGTAAAGGAAGCTACTTTCTACCATCTCTCACACTGAAAGTGAAGAAAAGTTCTGTCGAATCAACAGATCTCAGAGTGTGACAAACCTCCCTGTCTATGTGGGAATGTGTTGGCTGCCCAAATGAATAATTTGAGTAGAGTTTTAAGAGTATTTTATAAAGTTTTAAGATAATAAAGTTAGAATAACACACAGGGAAGGGAGTTGTTCCTTTTCCAAGCAGATCTGTATTTGACGTCTTTGTCTGGAAGATGTATTACTCATCCATCATAAAGTATTGTCACACTGATGATATATTGGTGTAATATATTATCAGAACATCATCATTCCTGTGATGTATTGCTAGCTAGCACAGAACTAGATGGTGAGAGTTGGTTATAAAGACTTAGCACCATTTATGGTATTAAGAAGAAAATTAAACACTTTATTTTAAGATTTGCACACTAAAGGGAATCTGTGAAAAGGCGATGGTTATTTTAAAGTCTGATCTGTGGTAATGCACATCCTGAATTTGTGGGGTATGAATTCTAGAAGTAAAACCTAGCAAGTGTTTGTGGTCAGGCAGAAGAGTTACTTTCCTGAAGATATTGCTTTGTGGGTTGTCAGTGGTAGTGCTCATAAATTGTATCATTAAAACTTAATATTTTATAAACCTGCAGAATATAACATAGAAGTAACTATTTGCCATTCATTATCGAGTCATATTCTAGTATGGCAACAACATGAAAGCCTACTGTGGCATACAAAAACCAAGAACAAAGTTGTGGTAATTTTTTTAGCAGATGAGATTTTTCACAATTTAGATGCAAAGTTTAGTCCTTGCACAAGCCATTGGTCAGATCTTTCAAAATCAGGAGAAATTTCATTCCTCTAGGAGCACAGCCTTCATGGAAACTCATGTCTAGCAATCACTACATTTCTCTGCCACAAAAGTTGTAAGATGTTCCTTTTGTTATTCCTTCTAAAGTAAGAATAAGGGAAAAAAGAATAAGTGAATTGATGAAATAGAGCAAAAAGCTCAAAACACCAAATTGAGCTAAGGAATAATGTAGAATTTAACCTGAAAAAATTGTATCTGGGCATAAACTGCATCGCTGTGACCAAATATACACACCAAAGCTGATAGGGTTGTTCTTATGGCTATTTACTTATTTATCAGTGAAAGTTTTGAGAGCTTTTTCCTTCCCATTTATTCAAAGATTTTTTTAAATAAATGCCAAGAAAACCAATTAAATAAAGACAGTAACGTCTTTCCCAACAAGATTTCTAATCTATATTTTGCTGTAGACCCATAGGAAAACTTTCCTGTCGAAAGTACAGGGAGAAAAAGGAAAGAAGAGAAATAAAGGTGTCAGAACTACTGGAAAATGTCTGAGCATTCCCATATTAAAGCATCATTTTGAATAGTGCTCTGTCTGTATAAAAATGGTTAACAGAAGGGGAGGGTAAATTAGAATATCTGATTTGTTTAAGTTGCTGGAAAGCGATATGGAAAAGAAAAGAGGTTGGAAGAGTAAAAAAGGAGAAAATAAACTTGAAATAATTAATTTTTTTCCCACCCTTTTTTCATAACTGCTGCCTATCAAAAGCTACCATGTAGAGCAGAACTGTAAAACATCAGTGATTAGTTCCTCTAAAAAACCCCAGTTTATGCTCCTAATGTCATAAATCTGTTACCTTGTTCTCTGCTGACATTTTGTATCCCTCTTATAAGTTTATAGAGTTCATACCCAGAGGGTCTGTTAGGACCCATGTATAATATAAACCATATAATTTCACCAAAAGATTCTCTGATCTAGTCCTTGATTTGAGTTCATTTGGTTTTGTTTGTCTTTCTGCTGTCCTTTAGGTGGTATATTCTATCAGCATGGCATGTTTATCTACGCTATGCTTACAGAAGTGCAGCATGATCTTTCACTGGTGCTTGAAGGAACTCTTGCAGCAGCAAGCATGAAGTGCTGGCTTGAGTAAATTGAAAAATACATGGCATGAAATTACCATTTTATTATTACCTTGAGGGCCAAGATAAAAAAAAAAAGGCTAAAGCGCAAAGAATACAGATGTACAGAATGTGGCTTTTTGCTGGGAATTTGTACTCTATAGAGAAAAGCATATTTTTCAGCACACACTTCACCATACATTCATATTGCAATGTATGCAAAACAGTAAAATCAATGCAAATATATGCAGTTGAAGAGAGAGCACATTTTGAAGCTGGCACTGCACCCTTTGTCAATGTCAGTTTTGTGACAACCTTTGATAGTGCGTAGGGATTTCTTTAGTCACTTAGAGGTCAAGATAAACTGTTCCTCTCTTTCAAAACTTACCTTCTGATTGATGGCACATCAGTGAAAACCAAGCAGTAAAAAGACTGTGTCTTATATTCCATTCTTAGGGGATGAGAGGTTCCATAAGAACCTGATAAACTAAGTGCAATAGTATTAAAATTAACCTAGATATTATTGAGAAAATGAAACAATGTCTGGTATCTTAATACCTGTCTTAATTTCTCATTGGTTGGCTAATAACCCTGTCAGTCAGATGTTGGAAAAAAACCTGAAATTTTCATAATGAACTGGGAATATAAGAAGATTCATTCTTACTTGATAACATTCTCTATCAGCTCTTCTAGGAAATAAATTGTATGCATAAATACAATAAAAATAATTTATCCTCAAATAGACTGCATTTTTCTTCGCTTCATGATAGCTGACCCCAGTATAAATAGCCAAGAGTCTCTGCTCACTGAAATGAATTAGAAACATAACAAGAATATAATAAGATATTTTGGATCATATTTGCCATGAGTTCTTAACACGAGCCAAAACCAACTAGGCCATGTTCTGGAAAACACCCTTTATGAGGGAAGTTCTGTAAGTACATCAAAAAAGTTTTTTAAAAATCATATTTATATAGCAACTAAGATGCGTAATTAAGATTTTGGGCAATATAAATGTGTTGAGTTTAAAGTATTTCAAATGTAGTTATGCACAACAGCCCAAATCCTAAATTATACTGAAGACCTACCTATACAACCAGCCCATATGTGTCAACCTGAGATGCAGTTGTAGCTTTGAATTGTTAGGAGTGCATGACTACTAACTACTGACTGTTATTTCCAAAATTTCATGAGTGTCCCAAATTTTTAGGTCTCTAAAGAAGCAGATAGAAAACTGTTAGCTGTTCAAAGCAGAAATGAGCAATTGATATTAAATTGAAAAGACGCTAGGAACTACTCGGTGTTTTATAAAGCATTTATTTGTATTCCTACATGCCTGTTGTGGTGCATGTGGCAGTAGCCACTGCCGCAAACCAGTCAGACGACTGGTGGATCGGCCTCCAGGACACCCAGGTCTAGTTTTCCTCTCTTGGTTACAGCGAGTAGCCATGTTCCCCCTGTTCCTTGTTTTACATGTTTCAAGTTTATTGGTTAGTGAGCGCTCCACCCAGTTTCATGTATAAGTTCATGTTTATGTATTTCCCCTGATTTACTAGGTATAAGTTCTAGGAAGTTCCCCTTTTCTAGGTCCCCCATTGGTCCCTTCTCCCTTTGTCCCTCCCTGCCCTTTCCCCACTGGCCCTTTCCTTATCATTCAATGTGCTCTCCACACCCTGGCCCTCACCCTATTGGTTGCTACTCTTTCCCCGCCCCTTGGACCTCCCCATATAAAACCCCTGGACCCTCCATTTTGTTTGTCTTTTCCTTTCTGGACCCTCCACCTGCAATAAATGGCTGGAACCCACACAAAAGACCTCTTCCTTGTCCTTTACCTCTGCCAATGCCCTCTCTACACCTCTGTTTGGGGCTCGCTCCTTGCAATGGAGCCGGCTTTCCACTCACTGCAGCAGCACCGATGATGTCTGCAGTTGAACGCTATGTGGCCTTGGGCAGCCCCAACAGCGTCACATACCTAAAATATTTGAAAAAACCCTCACCCTAAATTAGTCTAAGGATTTATAGGGTAACCTTGAAAGTGCAATTTTTTTTACCCATTACCACTGTGATCTCTTTCCATTTGGAGGGATTGTTCTCCATCTATTTGGACATGAGAAAATCTAGAGCATTGTAAAATAATTAATTACTTATTGAATGATAATGTAAAGGTATTCATGTAAATTACAAAAGGAATCAAATATTACTGAGGGGAAAGAAATAAAAGTCATGCTGGTAAGCTAAAGTTGTGAGGAAATAGGAATTTTGTTGCAGTTATTTGAAAGAACACCGTTAAAATCCCTACTTTCAGAATGAAATGAATAATCACAAATGCTTGAGAGTAAAGTATGCATCAATACTGAACTCTTTGAATCATATTACTACTTTTTAACAACAAAAGTGCCCTAGATGTTCTTTTCCTGATGAATTTTTTTTTCTTTTTTTTACATCACGACTTTTTTTTCCAAGGACAAGTTATACAAGGAGACAGCATGAATAAAAGATATTATATGTTTTTTTCCATTTCTGACTGAATTTAAATGAATTTCCAGACCTGGAAATTGAATAGCTTTTGTGTAACTCATGGACTGTAGTTACAAGGGAAACAGTAAAGAGCAATAAATATGGAATTTCATTCTGCCACCATTTAGTTACTCTTTGGAAAAGTCTATCTTAATAATAATAAGAAGCTACTGCCAAAGAATAAGAAATTGAAGTATTGTTCTAAATAAAGCTTTGTATTTGATGTTTCTAAGTTTGAAATTTCTTTCCTCTGCAACTGCATCTGAGCAAGGACTAAGACATTCTGAGCACAACATTGGAAAGTCAGAAGCTCACATTATTTCTTCATAGAGAGCTGCCATAAGTTATGTTATCTTAAGAAAATAAGTTCTGGAAAAATAATCCACTGCTGAAACATTCAGTTGACAGAAAATTTTAGAACACATTTAAAACAGCTATTAACTATGGTGTCGCTAGTTCAAAGTTCTCCATCCCAGAGGCATCAAACTGAAGGATGTAGAGGAACATTTCTTTGTTATGTTTGGACACTGATAAGGAGTAAAAATCACATCTGTGTAATGCCACTGGACTCAGGCCATGAGAACTTCACTCTTAAGTTAGAAGTTTAAATATGATATACAGGAATCTGCATAATTACCTACTTGATTTACTTTCATTCACAGTTCTTTTCTTCCACAGCCCACTATCCCCATCCACTCTTCCTCTGAAAGACATTAAGTTGTTCATCTGTTTTTTTTGCTAGATGCACATGAATTGCCAAAATTGATGTCATATATCGTAAGACACCAGAATTGCTGCTTATGAAAAATTCCAAGCCTTTGAGGACCAACATGAAACAGTGGTGTGACTGCTAGATAGATGTTAAGTCTTCAGAAGCAGTATTAATTCTTGGGGAGCGTAAGAATATTGTGTTTAGTGCAATTATCTACAAGTAGATGTTTTGCTGCCTTAAGCACAACTCAAAAAAAGCCCAAAGGTTTGAGACATTTGAATGATTTTTATGATGCATTTTTTGCATTTAATATAAATTATTTTACAGCACCAGGTGCTGAACAGTAACATAAGAATGTCCAGGAAAGTTGTTTGGGACAACGGGGAATACAGAGCTGAGAGAAGTTATACTCACATATGAGAGGTGCCAAAGGAGACCTTTTGCTAAAGGAAGGAGTTAACTGAGTTATTGCCTTTCTTTAGATATTTTAGGCAGCATACTAATTCTGGAGTTTTGATTGCTTTGCTTTGCTAGCATGAATATATGTATATTTAGTAACACCATTTGTCTTTTCATGTTCCATTCTCTAAAGAATCTCACTCATGAAAATACAGATTGTACATAAAAAGTAACAAAACTGCAAGTACTTTTTGTCCATACTATGCAATTATTCTAAGAAAAGTAAGACTGGCTTATTTCTTTTCTTTTCTTGCTCTTTTAAAATAGCCTGAAACTTTGCTGTAAGATAAATGGCAGTACTGCTGCAAAGTAAAGCATGCAAAGATGCCAGAATAAGTTTTACTCATTGCCTTTTCTAGGATCAGGAATGCTACTCATGAGAGCTGCAGAGGGATGTTCTGTGCAACATTTTAAGAAAGAGTGTATTTATACATAAATTCTTTACCCATCAAGATTAAATTTGCCCCATAGTTTGGCTACATCTCTTGTTGGTATTCAGGTGACGTGATTAACTTTTTGTAACTTTTCTATAAAGCATGTATTAGACCTTCCATATTACAGACTTTCACAAGTTTCCATATGTTTTAAAAATCAGATGTATCTTTTTGATCTGTGTACTTTAAACAAGTCCGTTTCAGTGGAGAAATTGATGGAAGGTGTAAGATATTTTAATCATTATTATGACATTTATTATTATAATAGTAGATCCAGATACTTTAATGGTGAAAACTGTGATCAGTGAAAGTGGTAGTTAGTAGAAGGTAGAAGGAAAACAAGAGACAGAGTACTACTTCCGATCAGATTCTAGAGACATCTAGAGAAGATTGCTTCAGTAAAAGGAAGCACAAGAGAGAAAATAAAGGTTGATGACTGGAATATAGAAATATATACACTGCTTAAAACTTCCATTTGCACAAGTGAATAATTCTATCTCTTAAAAGACAGATTGCTGAGAATCCCTTCACATTTCTGAAAAAGAAACTGAAACATATATTTAATTTAATCAAAGAAAAAGGGACAGAATTACAGACTTTCTTTTATTTAATTTTATTTGATACCTGACATTTTCATTTATCATTTAAAAAATTCTATACAGTCCTACCACTTGGCCAGGTTGAAGAGAAGTAGAGTCTCATCACAGGCCAGCTGGTATAGTACAAAACTCTATCAGCAGTGTGGAATCACAAATTTTTGCATTATCTGCGAATGCAGCTTCTCTAACTGGATCGATCCACAATCAGCTGTCTCTTGTTTGGCATACCTTCTACGTCGCTATTTCTTAATCTGAGTTCAAACCTTATCTCCCAAGATTTCAAGCTTATAAGTAAGCTATTTAAGACAGTCGATGGAAATTCTAGCACATAACACATCAGTGCATACACCCACAGAAAATCTGAAGGAACCAAAAATTGCTTGTTTCCTCAAATGTGACAGAGTTGCCCATATCTATTATCATCAGTGACAGTTCTGGCAAGCTCAGCATTAACCACCCTTTATATTTTCATTATGGATTATCACTCTAGGGAAGTTCTAATTGGACAGTTGTATGAAACATTGTCTGGATCTTTTCTGCCAAAATAGGAACAAAAAGTAGCTAAAATCTAGAAGATAGTGCTCTGGGCATGTTTCTTCAATGACACAGCCATGTCCTAATACAATTTTTCACTGCATAATTGCGATTGTTAATTTTCAGTAGTTTGATGGTGTAATTATTTTGATGCATAAAATGGACAACAAATACAGCAATATGAACCTGTAATTACTTTTCCATTCTGCAAAGAAGAAATGGCTGAAATATAATCATCCTTTTTATTCACTAAAACATTGGAATCCGAGATGGAAACAGTTTGTCCCAATGTATTTCAGTGATATGGAGAAAGTGACTACAAACAAACATAGATTATGTGATTCTGTGATTCCTTTCCGGATTTCTTTTCCACCCAGTTTTGAAGGTGAACTATCCTCTATACAGAAACGCAAGCAAGATTTATATCTTATTTAAAATTTGCTTAATCTCATATTGAAGGCTTGATTAGAGTTTGTGCTGACCTTCTTCATGGAGAAGGGGTTTATCTTTCATGAGCAGTATTAGCACCATGAATCCTTACTTTGAATCTGAATTACTCATACATCAGCTAAAAATCTGATTCTAAACTTCTTAGCTAACAATGACTGCTCATTTTGAATTTTATACTTCCATTGAATTTGAATTGAAACTCTTTTTTGTTGCAGAAGCTATTAAATCCAAAAAGCCCATGTGACACTTGTCACCAATCTACATCAGCCCACATCTTCAAAGTTCTTACTGAGCTGTTTGTAAATGCTTGAAGAGAGAAAGTGACAATTTGAAATAACATTTACTTTTGAGATTGTTTTAATCTTTGAATGGAATTTAATGTTAAATATATAATTTCTTCCTCTATACAACTAAGATGATTAGTAAAACCACTTTAAAAATTTTGCAGAAAAATGTGGCTAACAAATTTTGTATAAGGTTTTTGATTTATGTATAGAAAGAAAATACTGTGTCAGAGTTTTCATGGTAACTGCAACACTGCCCTAAGACTTTTCAAGCAATAGTATAAGAATAAATCTTGAAATTTCCTGTGCAAATTACTTAATTGTTTTCTTCTTGAGCTAAAGCATACAAGATTAGGACATAGGTTCACCTAATGGGTTTCTGTAAGGACAGGCTCAATATCATGTGCCTATGGTAGTCTTAGTCGTAGTCAGCTAAAGAGTAGGTCTCTACTCTAGAGTACCAGTTGGGGTCATTCTACAGTCAAAGAGAGAACAAACTATGTATATGTCTTGAGAATAAGTAATCTTCTTTAATGGGACAGCCCAAAAGAGATAGTGTGAACTACCTTCTAGGATGCCTGTATTCATTTCTCTGACTGTAGAGGTATTTTAGATAATAACATGGGTTAGAAGCCAAATTGTCAAGAAAGCAAAAGATGAGATCTATTCAGGCATAACAGTCTGCTGGTTAATTCTAGATCTATTTTAGAGAACTTTTTAAAAAAAATATTTAATAATGATAGCCAAAGCAACAAGTAAAATGGGTCTGTTGGACAAAAGTATCTTTTTCATGTGTTCCTTGACCCTTGACTTACCAAAGAACGTACTTTCCATCCAATAAAAAACCAGAGAATGAGAATTACTTAAAATACTGTGCTGTTAACAGTACAGTAAATCAAAGAGAACACAGCTAAAAAAGATCTTGAAAAACACAAGTCTTTAGTGAATTCAATTTTCCAACATTTTTCATATCTGTAGGATTCATTAATATTATGATTTACTCTTTTTCATCTCTTTTTTTTTCCCAAGCAACATGAAAATAGATCATACTAGTTCTAATGGAGACATTATGGTCTGCTGTGTACTCAATTAGAGAGTTTTAAATATACAAATTATGTAAATGCCTATTTAGGGAGTATTTAAAAAATACATTATTGACCTAGGAAGCGTAGTACAGCTTCAGTCTGTCAGAGAAATACCTATTTAGATCCTGCTTAAAATGCAAATTATTGGCCCAATAAGGCATAACAGCTTCTTCAGAAAAGCTGCATTCTATCATAGAAATCCATGGTTGGGGACTTGCTGGCTAACGACTTTTGTCTGAAAGCTACCTTGGAAACTGTCCTTAAGTACACAAATTTCCCACATGATAGAACATAATGGCTATTTTTCAACAGCTGCTGACTACAGAATAGTATTGGATTCTATTTGGTTGCTAGTTAGTTGTCAGATCTCAAACAAAAATGTGCAGACGCTATACAAAGATACCCACTGGCTTCAGATTCCCCTATAATTTTGTCTGAAACAATAGCTGCAGATGCACAACAGCAATTTTTCAATGACTATTTATCCCTCATGTGGATTTACAACACCAATTCTATAATGAAACAACTTTGGTGTTAAGGGATGTTCTGTTGAAAAGTAAGACATGGACCAATACTCCAAGAGGGTAATTATAAATCCTCGTTAAGCAGAGCACTTTGCACAGCCTTCAAGAGGAAGCATGCACATGCATTACTGAAATGATTGAAAATACACACATTTACATTACATTTAAATGTTGCTCATTAAATATTAGTAAAACCGGGCCAGGCTAGAGGGGATTTCTTCTATGTGGCAGCCAACCCTTTGTACCAAAGAGTTTCAGTGAAGTCAAGAAGCTTTGGAGAAACCACCAAAACTTGACTGAGGAGATTGTCAGGAGTTTTTATTCATAGAAAAAAAAAATTACAGTTGTACACCTTGGCTCAGTTTTGAGAGTGTACCTTTAAAGGAACATCCCCAAACTTAACAGGGTCCTATTACTGAATGAACTTTCTGAACTACTGAAGTAGCTGAAATATCTTCACAACTATCAGTTTAGGGACTTGGCTCAAAAAGAGATGTTGAACAGGGACTTATATCTGTAGGGACCAATTCCAGTTTTTTGCAGTTCTTACGCGTACAAACTGTATTCTTTTTAACATTGAGAACAGAATTCTTTTGTGAGTGCATCCACTGTATTTATCAAATCTTTTATATTGTTAAGCTTTGTTCCCTGTGTTTTAAGCTTAACAGTGGACAAGCATAAACACAGTTGCATAAAGAGGGCAAGAGATTAAGTAAGGAATACACTTCTTGACACAATTTCTTGAAAACTTTTTTCTGAGGGGTTTTCTCAGTACAGTTGAACACCATTAATCTCATGAAAAAAATCTATGAAATCTTAGAGAACTTGCTTGATAATATAATTATCAAACAATTTTAGGCTTTCTAATATTACTTCTTACTGCATTTTTTCTAGTTCCTTTATTCTAAAAGAGCAAAGAAAAATTTTTACTGTATAATCATTATATACCCACATTCTAAATAATTTTATTAGCATATTATTGCTTGTATTTATAGCACTTGTCATTGCTTATTTCCAGCTTAAATAGTATCAATAAACAATGTTGTTGTTCTCCTGGAAATGCATGTGGCATGTAAACAGAGATTTGCAGATTTTAAATTACCACAGATTGTTTCTGTCATATTAATAAAGAAGTACATAGTTGATAGGAGAAAAAAATATCAGTGCTTTACAATTTGAGAAAAACAGGATATTTTTGAATTCTCTTTATCTCAAACTGAGTTACTATAAGTTAAGTAATGAAAAAGCAACATATTTTTGTTTCAACCCTTGAAAATCAAATTAGCCTTCTCTTTACAGAAAGGTGCTTTTACACAGTTTTAAGTGGAAGTAGATCTTAAAATGTGTATAAATGTAACAGCTGAGGACATTTTATCTATTTTCACTCTGAGCACACCAAAAGTGAAGTGATACATAGAGATCATATTACAATTAGAAAGAAGGTTTATATCACAAAAGGAAGACCTACCTATGCAAATTTTGTACTAACTGAATAGATAACCTACCTCTAAATATACTTTGGGATTGGTCAATGAGGTAAAATGGATTTTGCTTCTAAAAGTATATTCCTAGACTTTTGCTTTACTTCTTCAAGATCTCGTGCATGATCCTGGTTCTTTGTTGGGGTTTTTTTTCCAGAGCCCTGGAGCTACCTGCACTGAAGGTATTCCTCAACAGAACCTGGATGAAAACGCTGAGCAACATTGTCTGACTCCGCAACTGACCCTACGCTGAGCAAGAAATCGGACAAGAGAGGTCATGAGGTCCCTTCCAACCTGAACTACCAAGTGATCGTATGCATGCAAATAATTGAACAAAATCATGTCATTTCTCCATTGGAGACTTGGCTAGGATAAACCACTAAATACATATCTTTAAGCAGTATTTCAGTTCCAAATATGTGTACTTTGGCAAGTAATGGGCAGGAACTTTCATAAAGATTTAAAAAAAAAATCCTTGTTAATAAGGAATAAAGGAGAAAGCTTTCATAAAGTCATTCTTCAGCCTAGATTAATAACTGGATACAGATACTAGAATGGTTGTTCAGTGAAAGAACCTGCTTCAGGACTCTATGTCTCACTAGGAAATCATTAGCAAGTGTCTGTATTCTAGAACCATAGCCATGCCAAAGTTGTTTGTTTTTTAGAGTAGGACATAGAACAGGACTGTACCCACTGCAGTATCCTGTGCTAGCTGGGGAGTTGGCAATCTGATTCACAAACAACCCAGGTTCCTACAAAAGCCACATTCTTTCAGTGAGCCAAATGGACACCAGACTATACTTTTCTTTATTCTTATTTTGTGCATTACATTTTCATGCTTCTTTTCATTTTTCTCTGAGATTTTTCTGAAGCATCAAATAAAATGGTGTTATTTCTCACTGCTAATTCCCTTCATGCCATTACTCTCATCACTCCAGGTTGTTTCTGTTCCCTTTCTGTTTCCTTTTTCATGCCAGCATGATTGTCTTGTCACCAACTTAAGGGAAAAAAATAACTTCTAAGATATTTTATCCACCCTGTTGCTCAGTGGGTGTAAGAATAACCTCTGTGTTAATAGCCTAAATTAGATCCTCCCTCCATCAAAGCTGTAGGGTGTGGTTGTGTGAATTGGCACTTCTTCTCAAGGGAAAGCAAGGAACTTTGATCGGGACTTTTATATCAGCCTCTTAAGTTTTAGCTCACAAGCTGGCTAAGAGAAAGCAAACAGGTTACAAAGCCTTACACAAGCATTTCAAAGGTGTCTTATGCTTCTTCTGTTGCAAGAGCACTCTAAAACATTAAGAATTTGTGTTAGGATGAGAAAAGCCAGTTTTCAGCTCATGCTTCTCTTCTACCTGACATGAACCGGAGACAGCTGACATCTAGTATCTGTGACATTTAAAGAAATTTCATCAGACCTGGTAGTCAGATAATATCTCCTTGAATGACTGTAGCAACTACTTCCTGCAAGGTGGAGAGTGATGTTGAATTTTATCTACAAGCCCTTGCAAAACGAGTTTAATATTTGGGAAGAAAATGGTAGAAAAAAGTTATACGTTATGTAGATATTTTAGCCATCACAGAGCACTCAATGGAGACAAAACATAAAATACTAAAAAGTTATTCCTTATTTTATTCTAAACAAAGAGAAGTGTACAAACATTAAAAAAAAAAATCAAGGCTGAAATTTGAAGTATAGTACTTATTCCTTAGTAGCTTCTCATATAAAAGCCCCTTTTTCTAAGGATTAAGTAAAAAGGTAAAGGCAGAACCTGTTCTAGGGGGAAAAAAATTTCCAAACTGTTATACATTATCAGAAATAACTCCATCTATAGATGTTTGCCTTTTTACTGTGATCACAAAATTTTCTAAATATATTTTATGACCAAGGACATTCTGCTCTTTTTTAAAAGACAAAACAAAGAATCAACCAACCAAAAATCCTAAAAAAAAAGTACCTGCCCAAAAGAGAGGGAAAAAAAAAAAACAAGCAGAAAAGACATCCTTCGTGATAATTGCAATCACATTGCCACATACTTTTCACAATGGCACATACTTAATTGCACTTTCTTTGCATGAAAAAGGGAATTCAAGCACAGACGCAAGCACAGTTTGTCTTTTGAAAATCTAGTTTTGATACTTATTTGATATTCATTGAGCATAATATTTACATTTGAAAACTGTGGCCTCAGATGGACTGAGAACCACAGTAACAAAGGGATATTTTTAACATGATATCCACAAATATAGGCAACAGCATGAGTTTTTGTAATAGAAAATATCAGACACAGATAGTATTTTTTTTCCTTTAGTTGTAACATTTCCTAAGATATGTTATTACTGTGCGGTCATTATTAGTAACTTCCAAGCACAGGAGCTGGTGAGCTTGGATGTGTCTCAAGATAAAACGGTTTAGGGCCTTATATGCTGTTTCCATTAATATTAGTAGAGTGTTCTTGTTTTCAAAGGAACTTGATCAAACTCTGTGACTGAAAAAAAAATGGTGTATCCTAGTACTAAGAAGTTGCAAACACCCATCTGGGCACGGATCCCTGACTTATGAAGAAGTGTCTGACAAAACCTACATTTTTCAGAGTTCTCCTGTGCAAGAAATTCTCTTCTGTGTAATTGCAACCAGATTGCAGCCTGAGAAACATCAACAAGCCAGAAAGTCACAAAGGAATTTATATCTCTTCTTAAATACACTTATGCGTGAACAACAAGAATTCAGCCTTGAAGCCTGACATACCACAAATCACTCAAAGGATCAGGCTCAAACTCAAAAGCCAAGCTTGTGGAAAGATATAGCTCACAAAAATACAGTGGACAAACCGTATTGCTCAATGTACTTAATATAGCTACTTCTTTGGGCCAGAGTTGCTAATCATATTTTATATATTTTATTTCTAGTATTAACTAGAAAGCTGTAAAGCTAGAAAAATAATTTTAGAAATAGTGAACAAAGTCTGGAAAAAACCCAGGATTATTTCATTTAAATGCAGTTCATCCATGTATTTTTACAAAACCTCAGGGAACAAAAAAAAAATCCTTTTGGATATCAAAAGAAGATATTTATACATAGTGTCTAAAAGACTTGACTGAATAGGTCATGTCTAGGCTAAAGCTATAAGATTAAAGGAACCTAGTCAACTTGAATTTTACAATGGGCTATTTTCTTTATAATCCCATTTCTGATAGACAGTAGTCTCCTCTTTTAGGTAGTCAGACTCATTGGTATTTTAAATCCTTAAACATGTTATAAGGCTCTCCTACTTAGCAGTTGATATTTACAGGACCTTCTCAGTGACCATAAAATTGATAGACTAGAGGTTTCAACGGCATTCTTTGGCAAGATCTGAAAAAAAACTTTAAGTCATACTCTAGGAAGGGATGCAATGAAAAGTGTTATATTCAAATGCTTTCAAATGTGCAGAGAAAAACCAGGAACATTCTTAAAAAACCCCAAACATTTTCCCTGTCATAAAATATTTCACAACTATGGGTAAAAAACTTCAGAAAATGTAAAAATTGCAGTCCAAAATTCATTCTTATTTACAAGTAAATTACCTTACTTCTTTATTTTAAGAGCTATTCCCAACAGGCGTGTTGAAATTATAAAATTTCAAATGCAATTTGTTTCCTCTTTTTAAATAATTCTCCTTCCTAGATGAATCACACTTGCATGTTTTTTGATCTGAAAAAAAGATGAGAAAATGATATCAGCAATCACAGAACATAGAAGTCCATCTGACTGACACTGACTTTTATTTTTGCTAGCATCTCTCCTTTTCAAAAATTCCCAGTGGTCCCATGGGACCCAAGGAGATGGGTCCTGAAGAAACTGGCCAGTGTTTTTGTCCATCCAATCTCTATTTTATTTGAAAAGTTGTGGCAATTGGGTGGTGTCCCCAGAGACTGGAAAGAAAAGGAAATATCACCCTCATTTTTAAAAAGCCAGAATGGACTCTGAGAACTGCTGACCAATCAGCCTCAAATCCATTCCAAGTAAGATCATGGAACAATCTTACTGAAAGACATATCAAAACTTGTGGAAGGAAGGGAGGTGATTAGAGACAGTCAAGAAACCTTCACCAAAGGCAACTCTTCTGTAGCTTCTTAGGATCAGTTGTACTTTTAGGACTCCTTTTTTTTCAGGCCCTCAGTCTTCTAGCCAAAAGTCTAAGTGAAGAAGAACAAGGCCTGCTCCATCTCCTATTCAATGCTTCGGTCTCATGCCTGCTTAAGTAGGTACTGCTTTGGTTTAAACCAGTCACTCGTCACAATTTACAACAAACTCTTTCTGGTTGCAGCTAGCAAGCAACAGGCCTCTGCCTGAGAGTTCAAGTGCTTGGGTTCAGGCATCTGCCTTTCTTCACATCAGACACACACACAGGATTATCTGCCACTTGTTCACAACTCAAGATACATTCTCTCGTATGAAAGCAATCTAAGAATTTTATGCAATATCTAAACATACATATAAGGTTTCATATTGTATTTAGCTTAATGCAAAAAATTACTTGTCAAAATTAATAGTCCTAGCTGAGTTATTTGTTTCAGCAGATTATAAGGAGTATTAGTTTAGCAGTAATAAAAGAAAAAGTCCTTCTGGATGACAGAAAATTTTGTACCCTGAAAACATTAAAAAGAACTGTGAAGAAAGACCCAGTAAAATTCTGCAATAGTTATCAACAAACAAAAACTCAGTAGCCCAGAAAACAATAAGGAAATAGGAAATCTAAGAATTTTTCAATTCTCATCTGAACTGACAGTAGATATAAAAATCTATATTCAACTGGTTGATGTATTACTGTACACACTGAGACGTCTTCCAGAACAAAAACATTCTTAGCCTACAATGTATGAGGCTGGTATTTAACAGACAAATCAAACCAGATGCAACAAGTTGCTGGCTAAGTGGAATCACCTTCAAAAACAACTTGGTTTATCATGGCCAGGCATTTTTCATTGTTTAAGGGAATTTTAAAATTTTATCTATGACATCCATTGCTCAAAAAATACAGCAAAAGAAGCTATTGCTATTGGCTAATATTGCATGGGAGCAGGGTATGAAGGAACACAAAGAGGAAGGGAATTAACTGGTCTTCAGGAACATGGATGCAACAACTGATACTTGATACTTTATTAGGAGCATAGGACTATATGCACAGTTTTTTTCAAAAGCCTGTGGAACAGTAACGACAGCATGTTGTCTGCCATTGCATTAGTACTGGTCCAGATTTTCTTTTGTCCTAGTTTATAGTCATTCACCAACTATATAAAACCTGACCCCTCAATAAGCTAGGCACAATCTACTCTTTTAGAAGTTGTTTTGAAAAATGTTATTACCCTTGAAAATTAAATTCTGAAATATTAAAAGAAAGCTAGATAGACCTGTTTTGTAACAGTAAGCTTTTCAAAGACATTGGGACCTTTTTATAAAATCATTCAGGTTGGAAAAGATCTTTAAGTCCAATTGTAAACCTAACACTGCTAAGTCCACCGTCACACCATGTCCCTTAGCATCACACCTTTTCAATCACCTTTGACTACACTGTTGGTATTAACACATGCATATAATTAGAAAATATAACTCAGAAATATTTTCTAGTTTTTCTTTGTTTGCTACATCTGGATTACTACTGACAATTTAGAAAAAATAACTCTCCTTGATAGATAAAAAGGATGTGTTTCATTTTACAAAATGCAGGGGTTTTATCAACTTTAAAATGGTCAAATTTACATTTTTTTAAATGTAGAAGGTTATCCTTGCTATTTGATTGAGTAAGGAAACTACAGAGAATCTTGAGGTAAATAGGAAAGTAAGTATGAGTCACTATATAGAGCTACAAATGCACGTATTATTAAAGCTGTATTGAAAGAATATTTGGCAGGATATTACAGTAAGACCTCATCAGTTCAAAGACTTACTGTTCTATATATTTTTACATAGTTTTTAATCAGTCATTTTGCCTCTCTCTGTATTTTTTTTTCATCCCCCCTACTGTGTCTATTTAGACATTAAACAAAGCATCGAAATCTATAATTCTGTCTAAGTGACATGAATGACTTTTATGGTAGTTATGATCAGTGTAGAAAAATCATAGATAAGAGCCTTTGTAATATAAAAATTACACTCAGAATGATCCCTAAGAACACTAAATATTTAAAGCCTTGTTCTGTGTCTCCCTAAAACTTTTCTACTTACTATGCAAATAAGACTTTATCATCCAGGTCACAGGTTCAATGCTAGTCTCTTTACTCTGCCACTTGCGATGGCTGCGAAGGGGAAAAGGCTTCCTCCCAGCCACACTGCAGAATGCCTATAAAATATGTTCTTACAGGTAAATGTAAGGCCCTAAGAAAGGAGACCAAAATTTTTGTGACATAAAAGAATGTCAAAGCAAAAATTAAGAATGAGCCTGGAATAGCTGCCAATTCGACGCAATTCCACTTGTTGCTTTAAGAACAAAAAATATAGGTTGATTCCTTAGAAACATAAAGAAGTAACTTTCAGTAGAATCTTGGCAGGCCTCTAAATTTGTTCCACAAAACTTAGCCTGATTTATTTCTGCTGTGAAAATAACTGAGGTGAATGCAGAATGAAGTTTCATTAAGTTTGTGCACATAGAAAGCCCACTCAGTTTTTCTCTTATTGACCCCAACCATCTGGGGTGTTACTCTAGGTCACTTTGGTAAATTCATGCATTTTTCTTTAGTCTGGAAATAGCACAGAGAGGAGAAAATATGTTTTCTGGTGTTATGTGTGTGTGGTGAAAAAGGTGGGGGCTTTGAAATACTGATGTTTATGAAAGGATCAGTCCTTCCTGAGCCGTATCAATGTCAGCCTGCCTTCCTCACACAAGCAGCGCAGCTCACTTGTGCAAATGTCAGAGCTGCTTGAGTCCTATAGGTGTATCTTTTTAAAAAGTGCATGTTAAATAAGAGGTATCAAATAGTTGGCAAAATTTCAGACAGCTTTCAGGTAAACATTTCACACCTAAAAGAGGAGATGGTTGTTTTTTTATAAATTAATGGTCTGTAAACACCTTGTTCTCATTTCTGATTTTGCAGCAATTTTATGCCAAAGTAACTCCATCGATTACTGGTGATTTACAGTGATATTACCCTACAAATTTCTCTGAAGTTTAGCTCAAATAAAAAAAATATATAATTTTTTTCTTAGTTTTGTATGTGCTTGCTAGTTTGTCTCTCCTATCACTAACATTTGCAGGTGTCAAAATTAACTTCTAGCACAGACCCTGCAATTTTATGCAGTGGTACAGCTTTTGAAAGTTCACGTTAGAGCTTTGTCTTTTGTGACACAACATACTGTGGAGAAGCAGAAAGCTTCCTCTCCTTTTCTGCTCCCACATGTTTTCCTTTTTTTTAAAATAGATATCCACTGATGTTTTACTATCTCACAATTTTATTTTTAAAAACACTAACAATTATTTCAACTGTTTTAATCATCTTTCTGGAACCTATATGATGTTTTGAAGGTGTGAGAGTATATTCATTTTCAAGTAGTGTGTATAGCACCAGGGGAGATGGATTCCCATGAAATTAATCCAGTGGGATTCAAAATCTACATGGAGAAGTGGGGGAGAAAACAGTTCCTACCCTCAACTTACATACCACAGCACCGGCCTCTTTAGTATAAACTCTGAATATTACATAATCCCCACACAGATGTTAAACACATCTAAAAAGAGGTAATATTCTAGCAAGTATACTATAGAGTTGTCACCTTTGCATTGTCTTTCATATACTGGAATGGTTATGAGTGAGGGAGAAAATTGTGCTTTTGGAATAGAAGCAGGAGACATTTCCATGCAGGTGTCTCTAAATACTTGTAGGGTTTTCTGCCCCTTCTTGTGTTCTTGAGTTCACTGCTGCTAGCAATAGTACTTGTGCAACTGAGTGTAAATGTCCTCATGGGCTTATATGTATGAATTTCTATTTCATTCTACCCCTTTTCCAAGCCGACCAAGTCTTACAACAATATTGCTCTAAGCTAACATACCAGTTTCTCAGTGCTTTGCCAGCTGCTACGCTGTGTTGTCTGGTCTGCTTGGCAAAGAAATGCAGCTCAGAACGTAGAAAATCTCTATGCAACCATTATATTATGTCACTGCAAGTTTATTTCTGATATACTTTAATTTTGGTTTTGTCCTGTTTATTTTCATTTCTAAACTGTGCTTCATGAAGGGCTTTTCTACATTTGGATAGTCACTAAAGTAATTGCTTGAGCTGTAGCCTAAACAATGACTTCCACTGTATCCAGTCAGTACTATTAGCTTTGCAATACAGTTCCCAATGTGAACACACTTTCTCAAGGACAAGTATCTTTATTTACAATTTAGCTTAATCTGCTTCTACAGTGGATTATGTGCAGTTCAAATTATACTCCTATGTCAATATTTTCTTGTGTAGCTAAACCTCTGTAGGCAAAAAGGTTTAAATTCATAAAGCAAAATTACCATGCAAGGTTCTTCCTGGTCCTGCAGTGATGCCTTTGTTCTTCATGCTCAGTTCAACCCCCATTTATGTTACGTATTCACAGACACTTCTGTCACAATCTACAGGCTCTGATTTTCAGTGATGGTACACTTACCATGAAGAACTGGAAATCATAAACTTCTATTCACAACTATCTTGTCTTCTCACACTCAGAGTAAGTGTCCAGGTAAAAATAAAGAAAGGAAGGGCAGACGAACCTGGCCATAACTACAATTGCTCTGTACCACCCCTGTCAGCAGCTGATCTATCTGTATGACCTGTTCATAGCAAATGCTGACTAGTTTTGGAATAGGAATGGGAAATTTCCTCCACCCTGGAGTGGTTAGACGGAAACTCGTATTTTAAATAGAAGAAGAGGTGAGCCCATCACTTTGAGGAGTACTGTCAGGGCTCTGGGAGAGATACCAGCCTTTACTGTCCCTGCCCAGCAACCTCTGAGACCTCCACTATGCCTCCACAAGGAGCTCCATTTCAGGTCAGGCTGGTCCCCTGCCCCGGTGATGCAGTAGAAGTGTCTAGGCTAAATGCCACCTATGTCCATTTCCCCTGCATAGGACTTGGACTCTGGCTGCAGCCAAGTCTCCAGCCCTGTCCTGGTCTCCTTCTGCTTGATGGGACCTGGTAGGTCACTTGCCATGCCTGGAGCTGTTGATAAGACCCCATCATAGCCACAGCTCTATCCACTGTGGTCAGACCTGAGGGATGGTGCCTGCCAGTGAGTAATCCCAATTCCCTGGGATTACTCTGGACTCCCAGCTCCCTCTCTTCTAGGAGCAGCCAGTTCTTAATGTGTCCTGACAATGATTAAATGCATCATGATTGTAAAGTTCAGCATCTCAAACAAAAAGCAAAGTGTGTAAAGCAAGAACAAGAAATCAGAAATAAAAAGCATTTAGCAGCAAGAAGTTAATCTTCTTCCTCAGTGTTAATGTCCTTAACTCCAGCTTCCACATTGTGTCAATGACACTAACGATCTTAAACTTTAATTGCTATGCATGTACAAATCTGTAGAATGAATCCTGACTTTCCCCTCTTAAAAATTAAAAGCAAACCACAGAAGAGTCGATAGTCTTCCTAGAAATCTCTTATGTATGACTAGCAAAATTTTGTGGTAATATGACAGCTCTAATTGAGAGAGTTCTGTTTGAACTCTCAGAGATATCAGCAGAAGGATTTCTACCGGAGTGGCTGTTTGCTGCTAATAGCAATTTATTAAACTTGTGGTTTTTTCTCTGGGAATGAATTTTAACTCTTATTACTTACTGCACTTTACAGAAATTGCATACTGACTCCTGAAAAGACAGAATTTTCATGTGTTTTAAGCACACAGCTAATTTGGCAACAATTGCAAATACTAATGAGTTTGCATTCACAAATTGATACCTAAATGAGCAGAATTTAGCCAACTCAAAATGTGTTTTCATCTGAATGTTTGAAGCACTACTCCACCTAAAGGCCCATCCTTCCTGAAACTTCCTTTTTTAATATCCTTCTGCTTTCGAACAGTGAAAGATATTATAGTTTTTTGATTCAACAATAGCTATTTAATATTTGCCTCTATTGATCTTTTTTTTTCTCAGTAACAACTATATCACTTTTATTTTGGAAAATAAGAAGCACATTTGTTTAGAAAATAGTAGTTTGAGAATGGTGTGATACTCAGAAAACGTTTTGGTTTTTTTTTCTATAGGCTTTAAAGGAGCTGACACTAGCGGAAAAAAATATTTGGAGTTTTTCCCCAGAGATGTTGCGCTGCTGCTGCCATCCCACAGAAAGAGCATAACATAGAAAAAGTTCGTATTTATATAGTACATTAGAACAGAAAATCCTCTGCAACGTTTTCTGTATTCAGGATGAGCAATCAGATGAGCCAAATACATGGTCTTTTTCAAGCTAACACAGATACCACAAAAGAAGTTATTGAAGTAAACTACAAAAAATTTAAACTATTTATCAATTTATATGTTTTTATATGCATGGAGCTTTCTTAAACAAATTATATTATAAATATATGTTTATGTATATAATGTGGTAATAGACATGCAAACTAGAAGCAAAGAAATCATATGTATATATATATGCATATTGATAACCTTAGTACCAGCATAGTCTGCTGTCTACTAAGTTTTGTGCTTTTGAAAGCATCCAGCAAGTGTGAAACTTCAAAGTTCCCTCAGTTTCCCATTCTCTGGCCTGTCTCTGCAAATTGAATATGGGCTATGTCCCTGTGGGACATAAGGACTTCTCTGTGGTTCCTTTGCTCCTTCTAGATTGCTACATATGAATCTACTTTGTTACATATAAATCTCACCATCAGATTGTTGTACTACAATCTACATATTTTTGTTCTTACCGTGCAGAGCTTCAGCATCCTAGAGAACTCAGCAAGATGCCTTCTTTGTTTTACCAGCCCTATCCTCACATTCCTTCTATAAAAAGCATAGATATTTCACTGGCTACATTTTAAAGTAGCTGATACTATTAAAAGTACCTGAAGAATGTTGCAAATGTAGAGACCTACCAGACTCTCAGCGATGGTATTATGTCTATCATTGGCCAGAGCCATATTTTGAGCTACAAACTAAATGTATACAATGGGGGAAGAAGTGAAATCTGAACCGTTTTCCTCACTGGAATTTCACAGAGTGTTTTTAAGTAATTTTTCACACTTCCAAAATGATTTTCAGTTATCAAAGTGAATGCATTTTCTCTTTCCAATTATATGAACTCACTTTTATCATTCCTCGTCTTTGGTCAATCCTATCTTGCAAGAAAATAAAAGCTTTTTCTTCGCAGTTATCCATAGCAAGTAAGCAAATATCTGGCTGCTGGCACACCTAGCCACAAAGATTGGCTCTCATAAGTACCATAAGATTTTATTTAAACTGATAATAAACTCGAAACTTTACCTAAATACATTTCCTTTTAAATTAGAATTTTGTCTTTGACTTTTAATGGCTGAAAGTAACTTCTTTTGTACAAAAAAAGAACTTAGAAAAAAATCTATTAAAAAATTCATTGTTAATTAGTTGTTCACATGTTACATCTTTGTGTCTCAAATTCTAATGATTATTTTAATTTGTTTCCTCTGGTTGAAATATGCAATACCTATCACTCTATAAAGACTCATAAAGTATGTAACAGACACTGACACACAAAGCCTTAGAGGCATTTGGTTCATTTTGTAGTCAGCAAAAATCTCTAGAAACTAAATGAAATCGTAACAATAAGGTTGCCCACAGAGAATGTATTCCAAGAAAAGAAACAAATTCCTCACTGCAGTTTTCAAGATCTTTTCAGTGTTCCGGCATTACTGATGGGTGTCACAGAGATACCATGGCAGTGTGGGGATGTGAATCACACCAAACAATGGACATTGATATGTCCATGGCATTCCTGTGCTTGTATTCATGCTGACTTGGATGGTCCATCTTGGTCCCATGGTGTTGCCATCCATTCTGCTTTTTTCCCTCTCACAGCCATTTACCAGAGCTGGAGAAGCACCAAAATGTTTTGCTTTGAGTAATGCTTATAGAAGCATTTTGTAATCGATCCTTAATTCTGGTTTATTGTTCTCTTTCTTTGTGCTGCCCATGTAACTTTACAACAGAATAAAAGCTTTGGTGCTACTGGACTTCTCGCCATATTCAAGGAATTCTGCAGAGCAGAAAAAAAGTGAGAAAAAACAGAAACACAGAAAGAAGACACGTTTATAATCTTTATAAATGTTTACATTTGTACATACGTTTACTAGTAGAGCTAGAAGTTATAACGTATTGTAAGTTAGGTTTTAATTGTAGTTAGGTTTTAATGGTTGTTCTGTTACTTGTTTAAATTGTTGTTATGTTACTTGTTTTAATTTACTTTGTAAATATGTTTGCTTTCAATAAAGTTTTGGTGGGGGCTAGGGACGCAGGGCAGCCACAAGTCGGTAGGTCGCTCATGGTAAGTAGGGACAGGACTTAATATTTCATAACGCGTCAATTAACACCTGGTTTGGACCAATGCTACCAGATTTGTCCAAGGTGGACAGGCCACTTTTACTTAACTTGGAAAAGGAACATACAGTATTATATGTGTTCGAAAAAGAGCCTCAAAATTTTTGAATATGCATTCAAATTACACTGCTAATTGATGTCCAATAAATTCTTCTTTTCTCTCTTTTTCTCTTTTCTTCTCTTTTCCTCATATTTGACATTTTTTATGTATCTTTTAAGAAGATTCTCTCTCAAAATCTTCAGATATTTCTTTTCATTTAGTGTTAGTCATTACTAGCTTCTTAAACTCCGACTTCAGAAAAGCCTGTATTATAAAAATTCCTCAGTTCCTCCCCTGTCCCAGTATATTTTTCTCAAACAAGATTGACAGGCAGTTTTTCTTGTTTAAATCTTTCAACAGACCACATTTATTCTTCACCATATTTTGATATTTTGTAGAGCATGAACAAAACTTTCTAGGGTTTATATTATTTTCTCCTCAGAAAATAAGAATGCTTTTATTACCCTTCATCAATACACTTACCAGCATTTGAAAAACTTACATAATTGCCATGTTGATTCAGTCTCTGGCATTCTCTGGTGACAAGGTAGCTAGCACTACAGTATGATATGTTTCCAGGGACTGACTCACTTGGAACTATTCATTCTGGGGATGATTCCTTAGTTTAAAAATTTTACATTTGTTGATTATAACCTTTTTGAATTCAAAAATAATAATAAAACTCCTACACATATTAGCAGAAATATTTGCACTATTAACTATTTCTTACTGCAATTATTTTGAACTATCTGAATCTAAAAAACTGTTTCATTTTTATCCTATGTTGTTTCATTTTTATCCTATGTTGTTTCATTTTTATCCTATGTTTCATTTTTATCCTATGTTGTTTCATTTTTATCCTATGTTGTTTCATTTTTATCCTATGTTGTTTCATTTTTATCCTATGTTGTTTCATTTTTATCCTATGTTGTTTCCTTTTTATCCTATGTTGTTTCCTTTTTATTCTATGTTGACATAGAATGACTCAGAAATGAATAAGAGAATGGCAAAAAGCCCCAATTTGTAAATGACCATTTGTTCATTCAATATTTCTATTTTTAATTCATACTATTTATTCTAATCCCTTCCAAAATATGAAAGAGAAAATTTTCTTACCCAAACTGCAAAAAACTCTGCAGAATCAACTAAAACTGGCCATCCAGTTTTAAAGTGACCAGGTTTAGAATCATGCTTTGAAATGCTTCTCAGATGCTGGCTGTGCCACATGTTATTCTGAGATGTGGCTTTATCTGAAAATGGATTACAATGAGATTTCTGTATTTCTTTAGTTTTTAGACTCCACATATGACCACTCTTTGCTAGGGAGCAGAATCAAAACCAATGCCTATCAAACATTTTATTTTCTAATACTTCAGTTCTTTTGTTAGAGATAATGTGCAGAATTCTCATCTGCATCCTTCTGTTGGGAAAGGCTGTGGTATCTGTAAAATAAAGACTGAATCTACACAGACAGAGAAAGAAACAGTGCGGTGTTTATTGAAAACCTGAAAGTGTTGCCTGCTGTTGAAGAGGAGATGCGATTAGACGGACTTTCGATGGAAGTGTAGAAATTCTTGCGATGCAAACAGATACACGTCCCTTCAAGGAGATTAAAACCTTGTGTATTAGCCTGCTTAGTGTGCATTTTAATATTATTTATGACAGTGGACAATCATACCTGCTATAACCAGCAAACTAAAATTTTGTTTTTTATTATGATAATGGGACAAAGCAGGGCTAAAAATTATTTCATTTATGCTAGTAAACTGGATGTGTCTCCATGCATAAGGACCAAGCCACATCCATCTGTTTCATGCAGGGAATTCAGTCCCCTGTTATTGCAAGGAATATGGTTTTGCCATTACATCACAGTAGTTGTACTAAACCTGTACCGTAGAGTTTCTGGATTTATCTTGCCCTGTCTGGGACTGCAGAGGTTTCCCATCATTTTGGCCATGATAAGAACTGTCTAATAACCAACTTGTTATCACTTAACTTGTTTTTATGTAAATCCGTGACTACCACACATATCTCAAAGGTCTGACCAACCTCAGTAGTTATTGTAGAACAAGTGTCGAGTCTGGGAAAGGTAGTGTCCCACTTTCAAACTAGCAACCAGGGAAGAAGAAAGTATTAAGAAAATGTGTAAATAAAAGAAAAAGCAGACTTTCTGGTACAAAGGAGGAAAGGACCACCAGCACCAGCATGTAGCTGTTCAAGAAGAGCTCAGGACCTGGACAACCCACACAGATCCCTGAAAGAATGAGCACATCTCCAGGGAAAATGGGCAGAAACTAGAAAGGGTGTTTTTGTGCTAGAGTTTAAATTGCATTATTAATTATGTATTTCCTCATTAATTTAGACTGTGATAGTAGTGTTGTAGCTGGACTAATAATACCTTTTCATTGTATTTTGTCTGTAAAGACTTTATCTGGACAAAGTTTTGGGTCTGTATACATTGTGCATCTGCTTTAGACCATAATGAGATTTTTTAGTGTAATACAACTCCCTCATATAACCCATTTTCACAGAGTGTTATCTTAAAACTGGTTAGATTTCCTCAACCTATTGCACTTAGAGTGGCTGTTCTGAAACTTCTGATTTCCAGCCTACTTTCCAGCCTTCTATGTCTTACAGTACAGATTTCGTTACAGCATTTGTCTGCCAGATTCTGGATGTCTATGCAGACACCAAGCACTGCTCCTCTCCCAGAGTACATACTCACTTTCCTAGATGCAAATTATTCAATTTCCTCCTTAACACACCACCCAATTTACTCCAATTCTTCTTTTCCTGTAACCTCTTGATTGTTATTCCCTTGTGTACTTATAAAAATTACTTTATCCTCTCTCAACCCCCAGTCTGTAAGAGTATAGATGTGAAGATTGAAATATTATCACACGCACACACTCACCATCATTTAGGCTCATTTTGCTTCTTAACATCCTACTGGCCTTTTGATACAGGTGGCTCCCATTGGAAATTATTCCTCTTCAACCTCAATAACTACAGTTGCACATAAAATTTTAATCATACAATTGTGATTAAATTATAAAACTGCCCAAGAAAGCATTGATATGTCCTTATTGCAGTTGTAAGTGGTTATTTTATTACACTGATAGAAGGCATCTCCTATTTTTAATGATAGTTGTCTTGTGCAACAGTATAGTTCTAACACAAAAATTAAGGAAAAGTATTCCTTTAACTCTGTCTGTAGTTCTATATTTTCTCATGTAAATTTTCCATTCATCACATAACTAATGATAGCTTGCTATTCATCAAATTCACATTGTGAAATTTTGCAAGGTATACAGGAAGAAAGCTCTCTACTGATTCTGATGAGCAGAATAAATTTTAACATTCCATTAAATTTAATGGAATAGTACAAGACCAAAAAGTGTACCGCCATTTTTGTTTTAGATTGCCAGAAGAAGAAGCAGTGCATAAAGTGTGTTCTCATTATTCATAATACCGCCTGTCTCTGTTCTGAAAATAATTTGGATTTCAGAGCAATGAAATGGCTCAGTCCTGTTTACACTGTAGACTTCAACTTCTCCAATGAAGCAAATTTTGTGGAGAGCAAAAACACTGTTTATGACTTCTATTACACTGTAAGAAATAAATGGTGTAGCTTTACTCCCAACTGGGATGCAATTGCTCACGTGAGTAGTCCCATTGGTCTCAAAGTGTGAGTTATTTCTTTGTAAAAGTAGTGAAAAAAACTCCCACCCTATAAGTGGTGATTAATACCAACAAAGAGTTTCCAATTTAGACAGAAAATCGATTGAATAAATACTGATAAAATTTGTCATTGCTATTTTATCAAAAGCTTAGAAAATATAGGGAAGATTGGCAAGTGACCTGGCTGTTTCACAAGCAAAAAATTATAGGTGAACAACTAGATTACTTACTCTTACAGGTTTAAAAAACCCCAAAACATTGTGTCACAGAACTGCTCTTTAAAAGACTTTAAATTCGTAATACAGAAACTGAATTTAGGGAAAATGCTTTAAAAATAAGGTACTAATAGCAAATCATGGCATAAGAAGAGTATTATTACTCGAAACCAGTGTGGACTCTTTAGCAACACCAAAAAAACAACATAAGGGGCTATAAAATGTGCATTGTATCATGTATGGACTACTTTGGGCTTGTAGTGTAATTGCTTTTCTCACTAGTTCAGCCTGTCTGAACTGCTGTAACTCACCTGAGCTCAACTACCCAGAATGAGAATTATTCATGTTTCAGGATGTCATGGGGTTTTGTGCCTAGACTGTAATGGAGAAATGGCACTGAGATACTCTAGAGATGGTGTTGTAATATCTCAAGCAATTGTTTTCCTTACTTCAGTGATGTACCAGTGATTCAGAGAGTTTACACAGAGTAGCAGTGTGATATTCTTCATGTGTTTGTGTTTGCCCTTAATGGTTCATAGCAGCACTTCCAGACTGATACACTTTGATCTGATATTGTCTTCTCCTATGTCTAACAGAAAAAATGACTTGCCTATGTACTTTGTGTAGCCCATTTAGATCTCTGAGCATGATCATATAACTCTTTTTTTTAGCTGAGACAATTTTAGTCTATGAAAGTAACTGTGATTTTTTTTATTTGACTTTAATCTGCTTTTTTATTTTTTAGAAAAATAAAATATTCCTGGAAAATATTTGCATTAGCTGAGATGTAGTCAGTCCGCACCTTTGCACCACAACAAAAGGGTTTTGGCTCTATTTTTTTGTTGAGTTTCCTTCTATTGTTCCTGTTATAACATGCTTAGCCATAGCCATATTCCTCCTGAAGTATCATTAGATGTATCATTAGATGGGCTAGAGCATAGATTTACAGCACGATTACTACCCATTTAAAATGTGGTAGCTCGTCACACATACCATGAGTTAGTACACGGACTCCATTAGGCAGCAGAGAAAAGATACCACAATATAAAAACAATCTTTGCCTTGCCTTGTAGCCTTAAAAGCATAACATGCTTAAGTCATATCCTCAGCAATAACAGTTCACTCTCTCTCTCTCTGTTTCTCTGTGTCGCAGTCCTCCTACTTTTCCCTAGAAAGAACGTTATTGCTTCCTGTGGGCTACCTGGACTAAAACCTCTCCACATTCATGCGTAGCTGGGTTCTTCACAGTATGCCTACCTATTCTGTCATAAACAGAATTTACTTTCCCACTGTGTTTCCACAGCAGTACCTTTCTTTAACTGGGACTATTTGGTAAGATGGCTTTTTAAGTTTTTTCCTTGTAACAAATAATGATAATGATTTATCAACGGTAACTAAGGATTTATTTTTTTTTTAAATGGTTGGGATGAGGGCTTTTTTTGTTCTTCACTTTAATCTTGTTGCTTCCTTCTGGTATAATTCACAGAATCCCATGATGGTTAAGGTTGGAAGCGACCACTGGAAGTCTTTTAGCCCAACCTCTTTGGTCAAGCAGGGTTCCTTGGAGCATGTTACTCAGTGTGCGCAGATGGCTTTTGAATATCTCCACTGAGAGATATTCAAAATTCTCTCTCCACTGAGAGAGACTGTTGCACTAAGTTTAAAGGAATTTAGCAGCAAATAACTTCTGCTCCATGTATTCCAGCTGGTCCTCAGAGATCAAAGGGGCTGAGTGCGGCCTGGTTTAAATTCTGATTGTAGCCAATTCAGCGCTATAAGTCTGGTCATGTTCAAAGGACCTTGCATGAGCACAGATGCACAAATAAGTAAATTTATCTATCAGGTCTGATCACATTCAATAAGGACTCTCATGGTCCAGATTCACAATTAATACGGCTTTTTGAAAAAATAGGGAAAGAGGTTCAGGATTGCCCATATTAAATGCACTAACTACAGTGTTATGTGTATTGTGACAGAAAGTATAGTAAGATGTTTATACATATATACACATATATATATAAACAAATATTCCCAGGTGTTCTCCAACACATTTGGAGGTGTGAAGCTCATCTAAAGGCTTCAGGAGAACTCACTGGGAGAGGAGGAGAGACACAGCCTATCGACCGATTCCAAGCAGACAGAAGTAGTTTGCCCCTCCAGCCCTTTCTGCCTCAAAGCTCCACTTTTATGTATTAATTTGGGTCTGTTCCAGTGGGATGCAACAGCTGAATATTCTAGATGATGTTTGGTGATTTTGGTCATAAATGTATTACATGTCCCACATTCTCCTTCATTCACATCCTGAGGAGTGAATAAGTTAATATGTTAATAGGGCTTAATGAAGGTCTTGGTTGCTTTCGGTCAGAATTTATAGTTGACAAAAAAGGTACAATAAACACTTTGGTCTTTCCTCGTACACAGAAGCAGCAGCAAAGTCTGTCTGACCTTCACTGGAGAACCTTTGTGTGCTTCCTTGTTTCCTTAATGAACCTGATTTTTAGCAGTGTTTTTTTGCACAGAGAAGGGAGTGAGTCTAATGGCTGGTACAGGTATGTGGGTGCTGTTCTGTGCCTCACTGGAATAACATTGGGTTTTGAGGCCTCTGCTTCACCCCAGACACCATTCACTTGTCAGCCGCTGCTCGAGCAGGTACAAGATCAGCAAAGGACTCAGTTCAGGTTTTTCTCAACCTGCCTCAACAATTCTTCACTGTCTTAAAACAACACTGTACAATTCTGATAATTTATGACAGAGAGTCCACAACCTCTCTGGGCAGTCTGTTTCAGTGCCCTGTCACATGCACAGGAATGTTCTTCATATTCAGGTGGAACTTCCTGTGTGTCAGTTTCTGCCTGCCTGTTGCCTCTTGTTCTACTGCTTGGCACTACCAAGAAGAGCCTGGCTTCATCCTCTTCACAGAGCCACAGAATAACAGATTAATTTGGGTTGGAAGGGACCTCTGGAGATCATCTAGTCCAACCCTGCTGCCAAGGCCAGGTCACCTTAAGCAGATTACATAGGAACATGTCCAAATGAGTTCTGAATGTCTCCAGAGAGGGAGATTCCATGACCTGCCTAGGCAGCCTGTTCCACTGTTCTGCCACCCTCAATGTAAAAAAGCTCTTCCTGGTGTTGGAGCGGAACTTTCTGTGTTTTAGTTTATGGCCATTGCTCTTTGTTATGCCATTGTTCACCACTGAAAAGAGTCTGGCACCATCCTCTTGACAAAAGTCTTTGAGATTTTTATATGTATTAATGAGATCCCCTCTCAGTCTGCTCTTCTCTAGACTAAATAGACCCTGCTCCCTCAGTCTGGCATGACACTCTTCCTTCAGATACTTATATACATTGATGAGGTCCCTTCCCAGTCATCTCTTCTCAAGGCTGAACACGCACAATTCCCTCAGCCTTTCCTCATAAAACCAATGTTCCAGTCCCTTAACCATCTTAGCAGCCCTCCACTGGACCAGCTCCAGGAGCCCCATGTCTCTCTTGTGCTGCAGAGCTCAGAAATGGACGCAGCTCTCCAGATGGCACCTCACCAGGGCTGAGCAGCGAGGCAGGATCACCTCCCTCGACCTGCTGGCAATGCTCTTCCTAATGCACTCCAGGATAACATTGACCTTCTCGGCCACAAGGACACACTGCTGGCTCATGGACAGCTTGCTGTCCACCAGGACCCCACGTCTTTCTCTGCAGAGCTGCTTTCCAGCACATGCTTGTTCTCTAGCCCGTGTTGCTGCACAGAATTATTCTACCCCAGGTTCAGGACCCTGCAATTGCCTTTGTTGAATTTCAAATGGTAGAGGTCTGCCTCTCTCTCCAACCTGCCAAGGTCCTTCTGAAGGGCTGTACAACCATCTGGGGTGTTGACCACTCCTCCCAGCTTTGTGTCATCAGCCAACTTGCTGTGGAGCAAACCATTTAAACCATATGTTCAGTTCAGGAACTGAAGAAATTAATCAGGTACAGCATGAATAACATACAAACAGGGATGGTGAAAGGAAAGCCACTGAGAGGGGATGGGTGAAGTTTTAGCAATCTGATCTGGAAAATTCTTTCTTGTCTTTGTTGGAGCAGAGTTATGTTCATGATTTGTACATGGACTTGAGTAAATGGTGACATTCAAGTTAAGGGAACATATGCCTCTGGTCAGATGTATAGGAGTGTGAAATTCTGTAAGGTTGAGCTGTTTGTTTTCGGTTTCATGCTGTTCCTTGCAATACAATTGTGGCTCTGGGGGAACTCTCTCAAGAGAAAGATATTTTTACTTTGCTTGCTAACAATCGAGCAAATGCAGGAGAAATGTTTCTAGACCTTGCAGGATATAGCAGACAGAAGATAGCACTGAAAGAAACATGGAAAGAAGCAGGATGTCAGGTAAAAGAGTGGGATTACTGAAAGTAGCAAGGATCAGCGACACGTCTCGGCACTGATTGAAATGCAAGATTCCTTGGAAACAGGAGGAACTGTTAATGTTTTGTGCTAAATTAAAAGGATAAAGGCAGTACCAAGGATTTACCAGCAAGAACACAAGGCCAGGGAGACTTCCATATAAGTCCATTTTTTTTTTTACTTGTCCAACATGGCCACTTTGCATGTTTTCTATGTAAGAAATTATGAGTTCTGATTTTTATTATGCTTCATTTTGGAAAGATATCAGACAAGAATACGTAGGTGCACAAGCCTCAAAACTGTGACCAGCTTGAGACCTATTACACAAATATCAATGGTTGGTTTAATTTTTCCTTTTGTTTATTTTCAGGTTTTCTATTCAGTGGTCAAAGTGCAGTACAGTCTAATCCGATGCAACACAGTTTGTGTTCTAGCAATACGTATTTAAAACATGATTGAACAAAATCTATTCAATTAAAATAATGTCTGTAAAATAAATTTATGGAAAACGTTTCATAGAGGGACAACAAAACACTTTTTAGAGAGGGGATTTCAATGTAGAAATTGTCTCTAAAAAGTCTGGCCATTCAAGCCAATGCAGAAGTTTTCAGCTTTTTTCTTATTAACAAAAAATAATATTGTTACTGTGGTAACAAAACACATACACATAAAAAGGTATCTTGGCACTATTCCTTATGAAATATGTATGTATAGCTATGAAATATCTCCTGAATCCAAGATAATTTCTTAATTTTTGGTTTCACTCAAGCCCGCCAAGTAGCATTCAGTTCAAATGGTCATTTATCTCTAAAAGTTCTTCTCTGAAAAAATTCCATGCACAGTGTTGTTTTAACTACTTCATTCCAAACAGAGCAAGAGATAAAATAGAACCATTACATTTGCAACAAAAGAAAAAGCTTTCAAAACTTACATATTGTTCACATATTCATTATGGTTACCATGCATAAATTCAGTGATATGTTCTCAAAAAGAGATTAAAATTTCATCTGATTCCAAGCATTCCAGATTCCACTATGTTTTGTAATCTTTTTTCTGTTGTGGGGAGGAGGTGGAATTTTTTCTTTTGTTTCTGGTTTGTTTGGGGTTTTTTTTCTTCTGTGTGTATGAAACCAGTGAGCAAAGAACAACTGTTGTGTTTCACACCACCTACATTATTATTCATGAACTTGGAGCATTGAAGCAGACTTATGTGGAACAACAAAAACTTTGTTCAGTATTCTGGTGAAACTATTTGTGCCCCACAAAAACTTGTTGAGCTTTTGCCACCTACTTCAAAGCTACTCCATTCAAATGATCTTTACTCTATGCTGAGTGACTTCTCATATGTCAGCAGTCTTTTTTTTTAAACAGGTAAAAATCCCTGAGTTTAAGAATCCTTAGTTCTAATCATGCATCACAAACTATAGAGACATTTCAGCTTGTGCTGAGGAAACCTGCCTACATTCCTAGCTTTGGGAGAGTGACTCAACAGTGTCCTATTTTTAATGTATGGTTGACCAAATTATCTCAACTAAAGATTACCCAGGGGAATTTATCTACGTTGAGAACACATCTCCTGGATCATAGATATAATCTGTGTCAAAATTAAGCCAACCACTCCACTTTGAGTTGGAATCTGTTCTTATATGCAGACTTCTAGGTAGCAGTCTGCTTACTATTCTGTCTTTGTCTTCTGAGCTCAGACATTTTTGGAACTTGGTGTCTTCACAGCAATTGTATGTGGTATCTCTGAGTGACACTTCCATCCTCAGAGAAGGAGAAATAGCAGAAGGAAGTCAGGGAGGGAGTATCTCTGGAGATCGTGTGAGAAGTCAGAGAAATCATCTCTTCTCTGCCCATCTGTTCATCAGCTAGGGCTCAAGCATATAGCTTTGTCACACTGAAGGCTTGCAGTGATGGGATCCACAAGGCATTTAGAGAAAATGCAACTGAAAATGTAGATTAAGAAAAGTTATTCTAAGAATAAATTTAAAGCAATGTGGAAGCAGTGAGGAATGATGGAACATTTCTGAAGAAATATCAGCAGAAAAAAAATAATTTCAGTACTCATTAATCTGACTAAGGATTTTTAGAGAATTTTTTTTAGAAAAACAGAGGATTCTTTTTAGAAAGTCTGGTAATACTGGTCAAAGTTAGATATGTTTTCTACTGCTGGGTAATATACTACAGACAAATAAGCCAGGTGTTTATGGGAAGCAATTCAGGTGCCTGAAAAATACAAGCAATTGTAGTAGCACCAGATAATTATACTCGAGAAACTTTAAACATTCCTGTGGAGTGTGGATTATAATTTGATTTAATTGTACCATTACAAATGCAGGGCCATATTGAGTGCTATTGAACTGAAAATCATGGTTTTTCAGTTTTAAAATCATTGTTATAAAGAACCTATGCATAGTTGCATATATTTTCTAGTAATATATATGAGAGAGAGAAAGAGAGCAGGTGATAAATAACTGTGATCTTGACAAGGATTAGACAAGCCAAAACAGATTTCAAAGAAACATAGTATCAGGACATGAAAATTTACTATTAATACTTGAAAAGATCATAATGAAGGAGAAGCTAGAGGTTTCCTCTGTGCCTGATAGAGCCAATGTCAGCTGTCTCCAAGACAGATCTGGTGCTGGCCGAGGCCGAGCCCATCAGTGACAGTAGTAATACCTCTGTGGTAACATATTTAAGAAGGAATACAGGGTTATTGTGCAGAAGCAAGTGGTAGCCAGAGAAGAGAGTGAGAAAACTTGAAACAACTCTGCAGACACCAAGGTCATTGAAGAAGGAGGTGGAAGAGGTGCTCGAAGTTCTGGAGCAGAGGTTCCTCTCCAGCTTGAGTGAAGACCATGTTGAGACAGCCTGTCCCGCTGCAGCCCATGAAGGGCCACAGGGGAGCAGAGATCCCCTGCAAACTGTGGATAACCCCGCACTGGAGCAAGTGGATGCCTAAAGGAGACTGTGAACCCGGCAGAAGCTCATGTTAGAGCAGGCTGCTGGCAGGACCTGTGGACCCATGGACAGAGGAGCTCACATCAGAGGAGGTTTTCTGGCAGGACTTGTGATGCCGTGGTAGACACACACTGAAAGAGTTCATGTACAGCTGTGGCCTGTGGGAAGTATTCACATTGGAGAAGTTCATGGAGGACTGTCTCTGGTGGGAAGGACCCTACATTAACGAAGGGAAAGGACTGCTCTCCCTGAGGAAGAAGAGGCAGAGACAACGTGAGATGACTGACCACAAACACCGTTCTTGTCCCCCTGCACCATGGGAGGGAAGGAGATAGAGAAAGTTAAGCCCAGAAAGTGGGACAGGTGCGGGAAAAAATTCTTTTAAGATTTGGGCTTACTCCTCATTAACCTATTCTGATTTGTTTGGTAATAAAATCTACTCTGTTTTGCCTGCGACAGTCTCTCCTTATCTCCACCCACAAACCTTTCATTACATATTTTCTCTCCCCTGTCCAGCTGAGGAGGGGAATGATAGAGCAGCTTTGGTGGGCACTTGGCATCCAGTCAGGATCAACCCACCATATCTGTTTGACATCCATGTCAGTAACCTGGAGGATGCAATGAAAGTGCACTCTTGTCACAGTTGCAGATGACACCCGTTTGGAAGAACAGCTGCAAACCTGAGGGCAGGGCTATAATGCAAAGAGACCTGCACAGTTTGGGTACAGGATACAACAGGATATTCAATTCAGCAAGGAAAAACACCAAGCATTGCTCTGGGGAAGAAAGCACTGGGTTTTGCCTAATGGGGAGCAGCTCTCTGGGAACAGATAAGAGATCCTCTTGCCTGAGGATCTTGGCAGATGAAAGCTGAGTGTGAGACAGCAGCGTGTCCCAGTTGCAGAAATGGCTGAAAGCACCCTGGGCAGTATTCACAGGGACACGGCCAGGACATGGACAGGTGGGATTATTCCCCTGTGTGCAACATTCGTGAGATCCCATCTGGATTCTTTGCCCAAATTTTAAGCTCCCTCAGTACAGGCAAAACAGTGAACAAATGCTGGAACATGTCCAGCAGAAATCTTCCAAACTGGATGGGATATGTGAGCCTCTCTGTGAAGAGGGACTGAGGGACCTGGGCTTGTTCAGCCTGGAGGAGAGATCACAGACCCACAATTTTGAAAGGCAGCAGGAGCAAATCCTCTATGTCCTGACATCTGATAGTTCATTTATACACAGAATTACTGTATCGGTTTAAATAATATGACAGTTGAGAAACAGTGTGGATAACATATGGCATTGTGTTTCTCATTGTCTGGATCTGTCTGATACTGTTCTTTGCTTCATAAGGACTGTTTGTTATACACCTACTCACCTCATTAGTGGCCTTCTTGCTCCAGCAACAGCAGCTGCCCAGAGGTGTACTGGCAGTGCAGGCACAACCTCCAGACAGGCTCCTCATGCTCAGGAGGGCAGCAGGTGAATGCTTCTGTACCCCAGTCCTATCCTATGTCTAACTCTGCTGCCAGAAGGCTGCAAGCCTTTTACATGTGAAGGGTCACAAGTTCAGTTAATAAAATAACGGAGATGCTCTAAGTTCATTAGAACAATATATTGATTTATTATTATTAACTGGCTTACCTAAGCAAGTAGCTCTGTGACTAAAATCCTCAATATATATAAATAGTCATATGCATGAACACATTTACTGTCTCCAAAATATCTCTTTTATATTTAGTCTTAAAGTGTTTTAAGCAGAAAACATAATGTGTATATCTGACATGACAATATTTTTTATTCAGAGTGCCTGTTTCATTATTTAAGGAAGACATATCTAAAGGAAACATTCTAATATTTTTGCAGCACATTGAGGTTTAGCAGCTCTACCGAATGACCAGCCTAAATAGTTGACCATTAATTGTAAAATATTGGGAAACAAGTTTTTTCCTGTTTCCCAAATGAGAGTTATTTCAGCTTGTATCTAATTTCTAGTATGGAATCTATCTATTAAAAATATTTCTGCAGAACTGGTTTATTTAAGTTGAAAAAGTTTTTTTCCCTACAGTTAAGCCAGTTTTTGCTCTAGACTGTGATGAATGTGTTGAGTCTTGGGTGCTTAGCTAGTGGAAATTGCTGTTTCAGCTTTCAGTTGATTTCCACCAAATTAGAATCTGCCATGTAAATGTTTTAGTTGTGCTCAGATGCCCTTTCAATTCTGTGTCTCATCTGAGAGGATCAATCTCTCTCTCTCTTTCTCTCTTTGTCCCTGTCTGTGTTGGCAGAGGGGAAGAGAAGCCAGGTTAAGCTGCTCAGAGCACTAGAACCCACATATTCTGTTTCAGCAGCTGAACACAAAAAAGGAGAAAAAAAGACAGTGATCAAGAACATTGCATACTACAACACCTGTGTCCTTTCTTTTTCAATTACTGTGCCATGGTATCATCAGCTATTTCAACACTGTTTTATCCTAACAGATTTCCTGCTATTCTGCCTTCTGTTGTCCAGTCTACCAGATATATAAGCATGGACATAACAAACAAACAAACAAACCAACAAACAAACAAACCCCCATTTTGTAGGTGCTTTTGATTTTTGAATTGTACTATCCATTCATTCATTACACAAATGAAGTCTTGAATGGTGTGATCCAACAGCAAAATAAATAAAAAGAAGTGCTGAGACTCTTTTTGACTTGGTTGTTATCTGGTTAGTTGTGCACATTTTTTCCAGCTCCTCTGATTGTTGAATTGCTGATAGCACAGACTGCTCGTTATAGCCAGGACTCAATCCTTTTCAAACTTTCACAGTTTTTCAGACATTTCTTCTGTTACAAAAAACTCACTGCAAAACTTGTGTGTTGTAAAAATTGTATGTGAGCAATGTGATAGATTGACAGTTAATATGTTGCTTAGGAAAGTTACTGGAAAACAAAAAAAACCACATAACTGTAATTGTCAGCTGCTGGTGACTGCTGGACACATCTGTGTGAATAAATTAGCTTCAAACTGCTGTCTGGAATGACTAAATGCATCATGAATTATCACCTCTTTTTCACAGTTCTATATCAGGTGCTTCATTCAAATATAATAATCTTTGACCTTTTTCTTTAATTATTTTTCAGTTTGCCTGTTCATGTTTAACCAACAAAATTAATCTCTAATCTTGCTTTATTGTTCTGTCATACCTTTGCATCTTTCCACATATTCCTCAGATTCCCTACCTCCATGAAAATGTTTCCTCTTTTCAAATTAATATCTTCCTTGGTTTCAAATGCTTTTGTTTGTCCTCAGAGATTTTAAGAATTAAAAATGTAAAGAAAGTGTCATTTCTCTTCAGGATGACATGGTTTGATTGATTGATTCGTAAGAGCCCTTGCATCATTATTCTCTTTTTTTTCTCATTTTTCCATTTGTTTATTGTGTATATTGACAAGTATATAATTATGTGCACCTGTTCTTCAGAGTCTTTTTCCCTTGTCCCACATTGTGCATTTCAATGAAAAAAATAGAAATGTCTATTACATCCTTTCTAGTCAAGTTTGATCGCAAGTTTTGAATTCTTAGTAGCACAGCATCTCAAGTTTATCAAAAATGTTCTCTGGTTATAATCTGTTTGGGGTTTTTTTTGTACCTTTAATTATTACACTGATAAAATGTCTGATTCCCACAAAATTACAAATGTTTCTCTTTGTGTTAACATTTTTCCCCTTGTTAACATTCAGAGGTCTGTTGCCATCAACAATCCCCACATTCTGTGATTTAGTAGTAGGTGCTTTATCATTACAGAAATGCATGTGAAGTAGGTGTTTGCAGCATTACTCCATTTTATCCTTTGCCTATTTTATTTGTACTTCATCAATGTAAATACATTTCAAGTCTTAGAAGGTAATTTCCTAATATTTATTTCATTTCTAGCGACTTTTCCCCTTTTTGCTTCTCTTTCACACTGGTTAGAATTTCTGCTACTTTGGTTTGTTCACAATCCCGACAAGAGTTCTTGCAGAAAAATTTGTGCTTTTAAACAGGTGGATGTCTTAGGCATTTTAGAATCTCATGCCTTCTTTTTCTGAAGTGTACAAAAAAGACTAAATATGATCATATAATTTCAAGTGAAATGCAAGGTGAATGTACTATTTAGTACCAAAAGTTTTGTTCCTCCACATGTCCCAAAGCTTCTCTGTTTCACTGACTTGAACACATTACCTGGCTACAGCTCTGACTTACGTAGGGGTGGGGAGTAACTATTTTAGTCTCCTCTAATCTCACTCAGATTTATGCCTCAGCCTCCTAGAAAACAACAAAACATTTAAAAGAGATTCAAAAATACAATTTCTGGAGTACTTTTCCACCAATTTAGATAGGAATAGGAAATTTCCCTTCTCTCTAAAAATATTTTTATCCTTCTATTTCTTTTCCTTAGGCTTATGATATTTTTAGGAAAAGAATAATTCTGGAAATATTCACTTGATTATATGAATAAAAATCCTAAAAATTTGAGTGAACAAAATCATTATTTAGATTTTTTCCACTATTCTGCTACATAATTAGTCTTTTAGAATACAATGTTCTGTCATAATGTATTTTGGGGGGAATATGACAAGTATAAAGGGAAAAAATAAGACAACCTAACCGGAATCCTAATTATCAAAGAAAGTGAAAGAATCTGTTCCTAGCCAGAAAGTATGAATCATACTGCAGATTAACAGAGTTAAATGGTGTCCAAAATTCAAAATTACAGTGCCTATAGAATCACATAATCATAGCATGGTTTGGGTTGGAAGGGACCTTAGACATCATCTAGTTCCAACCCCCACCATGGGCAGGAACACCTTCCACTAGACCAGGTTGCTCAAAGTCCTGTTCAGTCTGTCCTGGAACATTTCCAAGGTTGGGGCATCCACAACTTCTCTGGGCATCCTGCTTCAGTGCTTCAACACCCTTACAGCAAAAAATATTTTCCTAATATTTAATCTGAACCTACCCTCCTTCACTTACAGTCATTCACCCTTGTTCTATCACTACATGTCCTAGTAAAAAGATCCTCTCCACCCTTAGAATACAACAGGAAGTTTCTCTGTAAAATAACCCTAAACACTTTCACCTCCAAAGCCTCATACAGATGCAAAACACAAGTGTGTTATCTTGCCTCAGATCCTTCCTTCAGATCCTTCACTGTGGCAATGCCTTCAAAATCATTTAGTACAGTCAGGCAGAGGCAAGTTGAGGATATGGTTTAGCTGATTGCGTGAAGAATATTTGTTTCACGGTCTTTTCTGTGATCTCTATATATCAAGCTTTCTAAGTGCTTGTATCATCTGTGGCATGTTGTCACCAAAGGGAACTGTGAGATATTTATGATAGTTGGGGTCCTTTTTGCTTCATATTTGCACCTTTTCTCACATGATCTACAAATATGTTTTTACTACATTATAATGACAAGACAATATGCAACTCTGTACTAATAGTAATAATAACATTAGAACATTAGAACTTTAGTGTCACAAACTAAAATCTGACAAAAGCGTGCAAAGCATATGTATGCTTAGCTGAGCACTGGCATTGGATTTGCAAAGACAATACAGTTTATTTTCTACTGTAGTGATTAAATAGAGATGTCAGTTATGCCAAGTTTTAAGACTTTACATGTAGACTGAAAATTATAATCTACTAGCTGTTTTAAAAGCCAATACATCTTGACTGTTGCTTAAGATAATTTACCTGCAGAGATTATGAGGTTTTTAACAGCCAAAAAGGCAACTTGAACTCAAAGAAAATTTCCCTTTCACCTTTAATATCACATATACACGACACTATCATTCTCTGTGCTGATTACAGCTGATTGTGATCTGAGGGAATAAAGATGGGTCACAGCAGCTTTCAGAGTAATTTTAACTCTCTATTAGACCAGGAGAGACCTTCTCCTGTCCTCATCTTGATAGAATAGAGTAATATCCCAGTGTTTCCTTACCTTCCCCTCCTTTCTCAGAATTTAGGATTTAGGTCAGGATAACCCTTGGGAAAAGAGTAGGTGCTGTCACCACTGGTGGACTGAATAGGCTTGCTAAGCTTTAGACAACTCTTACTCTTCCCAGAGAGAAATGCACAGTTTTATACTAAGGTAATTTCGTTTTTCTGCTAAACACTGGAGAGAAAATTTCTTCTCAGAATCCTTGCAAAGTACAGCTCCAGCTAGAGCTTTCAGGAAGCTGCAGTTTGACTTGGTAAGGTTCTCAGAGGAAAACAAGATCAATAACTAGTCACAGCAAGATTTACTCTCTGCAGGATGTTGTAATATAGCATTGTGGATGGGGAAAAAATGAAAAAAAAAGCCCAAAGAAACAATTCTGAATTTGTCTCTGTGCATTTGGACAGGCTCCTATTAAGCTAGTTAAACAGTTAATTTTTGCAATAATTTAACACTCACATTATTAGTTGTAAGTGCAATTTTGTAACAACATCGTTGTGTTTGGGGCTACTTTGTAAACAAGATGAGTAAAAATCCTGCTGCCTTTCATTTGGCTCTGTGTGGTGTATAAGCACAAAGAGACAGTTTCTGAAAAATCTGCTGTGGCTACAAAGTAAGCAACTGAAAATGATGACAATATAAAGTTTTATTAGAAATTTCGAAATTAATGCCTTCAACTTTAACCTGACTCTTCCTCTTCTCTATTTCATTGTAAGATGATGAATCACTTATATTAGGCAACAATGAATATGTAATTCTTAAAAATATGAATAAATATAGCAGCATATTGACCTTGGACTTATATACTTTATTAAGGAATTGAGCAGTTAATTCTGTTTTGTTCAGCAATTCATGTTCGAAATGCAAGATATGTCAAGTTTAATGGCACATTCTACTGATAGGGATTGAAAGCAAATGTCTTCAACTTCTTAATTTAATAATCTGTTTAATTGCAAATTATTGTAGCATTTCACATTAGGGTTTGTATGGAATGGAGAACATGGACGAAATACCAAATTAATTTGTGTTTGCCTCTGAAGTACATCACCTTTCTGTTCACATATCCTTGAACTGAACAGCTATAGCTACATTGTAAAAGTCCAGAAAATTCAATAGGCCTGGCTTCAACCTGAATATTTATGGAAAGTGATAGAGGAAATGTCACAATAAATAATCATCATGCGAGGAATATTGGAATCACAAGACCATTTAAGTTAGGAGAGCCTCTGGAAGTCATTTAGTCCGACCTCCCACTTGAACTAGGTCCTGTTAGAGCTCATTCTCAGGTTGTTGTCCAACTGAGTTTTGTCCACGTCTCACAGATTCTTTGCCAGTGTTTAATCTCACACTCATATAGAAAAATTTTCTTTTTTATGTTTAAGAGGAATTTCTCATATTTCATCTTAGAATCCTAGAATCATATGAGTGTACTTTGGAAGGGAACCTCTGGATAACATCTATTTCACCTCTCTGTTGAGAGGGCAGCCATAGATTAGATTAGTCTTGTCTTGCTGAGTCATGAATATTTTCAACAAGAAAAATTCCATCACTTCTCTGGGCAGCCTATCCCATTGTCCAATTGTCCTCAGCATTAAGATCTTTTTACTCTTACATACAGATGGAGCTTTTCCTGAAAAAAGTTTTCTTTTTCTCATCATATTGCTATACATCTTCAGGAAGACTCTGTTTCAACTTTTCTACACTGTTCCCATAGGTATCCCTAGTTAGAGTCCCTCTAGTCATGTCTCATCTCCTGGATGAATGAACCAGCCCTCTCAGGCTTTGCTCATATGTTAAGTGCTCCAGAACCAAACAATCTCATTGGACATTTGTTGGGCTCACTGCAGTATGTCAATGTCTTCTTTGTACTGGTAAGTCCAGACCTGGGCATGAAACTCTAGATGTGGTCTCCTGTGTCAGATAGAAGTGAGACCAGATAAATGCAGATCCATCACAGTACACAGTCAGCCTCCTTTGCAGCAAAGGCACTTTGCTGACTCTGTATCTGTGTCTACAGATATTTATAAAGATGTATCTATATCTATGGACATATATTTGTGTCTGCTACACGGATAATGGGCCAGAATGTGCTTTCAGCAATTTCATGGAGGAACCACATACAGCAAGAGATGGTGCGAGGGACGGATGATATCAATAACTGTATTTGCAGATGTCTTCATAAATCAATAGATCTATGTAATATAAAGATACTGAAGTACCTCTACATTGACCTATTATTGATTCTTGAGGAGAGCTGCTAGTAAATGGCTGAAACTTGGACATTGTGTTGCTGACCATAACCCTTGGAGCCTGAAAATGCAGTCAAATTTTCAGTGCCTTATCATGTCCATTATCTCATCTCATTTTACAGAAACCCATACCAAAAGACTTGATGAAGTCAAAGTAAATGAAACCCACTGACCTCACATTGACTACTGATCCTGTCATTTTATAATAGGAAACAATCAGGTTGGCCATGTGAGACATCCCTTGTTAGATCCATTCTGTCTGGTTCCTAGGCATATTTTGCTCTTCATATTCTTAGAAATAAATTCAAAGACGATTTTGATGGACAGACTTCACAGGGACTGATGTGAGGCCAACCAGACTACATTTCCTTGGTCCTTCTCCTCTGCTTCTTCAAGATGGATGTGACTTTTCCAGTCACGAGAAACCTTTCCCAGTCACCATGGCCTTTAAAAACTGATAGCAGTCTCATGGTGACATCACTCAAATAAGGAACATAGGAAACACTAACACCTAGTGTTACAGTAAGTGGAAATGGACAGCCCTTCAAAGAAAGACTTGAGGATGCTGGTAGATACGGGGTTGGACTTGAGCCAAAAATGTGCACTTGCAGCCCAGAAAGCCAATTGTATCCTTGGCTGCACCAAAAGCAGCGTGGCCAGCAGGGCAAGGGAGGTGGTTCTGCCCCTCTACCCTGCTCTGATGAGATCCTATCTGGTGTGCTTCATCCAGCACTGAGGTCCTCAGCACAGGAAGGACATGGACCTGTTGGAACAAATCCAGAGGAGGGAAGATGATTAGATGGGATGGAGCACCACTCTTATGAGAAAAGGCTGAGAGACTTGCGGTTGACAAGAGAGGGCTCCAGGGAGACCTTCTAGAGGTCCTTTCAATATTTACAGGAGGTCTACAAGAAAGATGGGGGCAAACCTTTTAGCAGAGCCTGTTGCGTTAGGACAACGGGTAATGGTTTTAAACTGAAGAAGGGCTGATTTAGATTAGATACAAGGAAGAAGTTCTTACATAAGGAAGAAGTTTTTACGATGATGGCAGTACAACACTGGAACAGGTTGCCCAGGGAGGTGCTAGATGCATGCAGTAAGACTGCAATACATTTCTGCACATGACTAACCTGATGGGAATGCTCTTCCTAATGCAACCTAATGCAGGATACTGTTGGCCTTCCTTACCGTGAAGGCACACTGGTTGGTTTTGGGTTTTGGTTTTTGTTTTTTCCTTTTTTTTTGTTTTTTTTCCTTTTTTTCCAGAAACAGAAAAGATACCATGATCATGTGGTTGACTTACTGTTCATTAGGGCTCCCATGTCCTTTTCTGAAAAGTTACTCTCTAGTTGGTCCATCCCCAGTATTTACCGCCACATAAGATTATTTCTTCCCAAGTGCAGGTCTTCATATGCTGCCTTGCAGAAGTTTGTTAGGTTCCAGTTGTCCCATTTCTCCACCTGGTCAAGGACTTTTTGGTACTGATTACAAACCTTTGAGCCTCACAGTTTAGCTAATTCTCGATTCACTTACCTGTTCACTTATCTATTCCATATCTCACAGTTTGTCAATGAGGATGTTATGGGAGATGTTGAGAGCCATACTAAAGTCAAGAAAAAAATACCTGCTGTTCTTTTGTCATGTATCAATCTAGTTACCTAATTACAGAATGCTCTTAGGTTGGTTAAGCATGATTTACCCTTCATAAATTTTTGCTGACTTCTCCAGTCAACTTCCTATCCTTCATATATCTGGAAATGGTTACCAGGAATATTTCGTCCCTCATCTTCCCAGGGATTGAAATGATCAGCCTGTAGCTCCCAGGATTTTCTCTCTTAACCCTCTTTGACGAGAGCAGTGACATGTTCTTTTTTCCAGTTCTCACACAGGACAGTGTCTCTATATCCCTTGTAGATCACCTGACCACATTTACGTATCTCATACACTTTTTTATAATTGAGATGTCAGCAGCTCCTTGTTCAGCTTCATGATGGACTATTCTTGAGCTTGGAGAAGGTGAGCCTTAAAAACCAACCAACACTTCTGGCCTCTTTTTCTCTATAGGACCATATCCCATGGGGTTTGTCCAAGCAGATCTTTGAAAAGGCCAAAATCTCTAAAGAAGTCCATAGTTTTGATACTGCTTTTTGCCTTGTTCTTTCCTCTCTGGATCCTGACTCTGCTAGTCCATGGTCACTGCAGCCAAGGCTGCTCTCAGTCTACGTATTCTGAACATTTCTTCTTTGTTTGTGAGTATGATGTTCAGTAGATCACCTCCCCTCTTCATCTTTATCACCTGTGTTAGGAAGGTGTCACCAGTACATGTCAGAAACCTCCTCTGTTACTGCTGCCTTGTTGTTTTGTCCTTCTAGCTGGGGAGATTCTAGACTGGGGAGATTCAAGTTCTCCATGAGGACTGGGACCTACAACTGTGAGACTTCTTCCAGTTGTATAAAGAAGGTCTCATTTGCTTCTTCCCAATCAGACAGTCTGTAGCAGACATCCACAATAGTATTGAACACGTTACATGTTAACTTTATTGATCAAATCCTGTATATTTAAGGTTCCATTAATAATAAGTCCTTGCAGAAGGATGTTTCAGATTTGATACCACAAAAACTGGACACCATTTTGCACCATGTAAGAAGTTGTTCTAATGTCATCAATAACACACTGCTAATAGTCCAGATGTTGACTCTTCATTTCTTCATGAGAAAATAAAATAATAAATATCTACAAGTAATAATTGAAGCCCTCCGATGTATATTGTAATTGCATGTTCTGTTCAGTAAAATTTTATTTAGGCTAATTTTCCAGAGCCTTACTTTTTATAATTGACACTCCTCTCTTACAGAATCTAATTAGATTCCATGTCACTCAGTAAAATTGAAAACTTCATTCAAATGTAAATCACACTAGTTTGGGAATGTAAAACCTGAATAATCAGATGCGTGGAATAGTATTTTTTTTAAGGCAAACAAACTATGTGGTATGAAACTAAGTAATCTGAATGAAAAAATTCAATGTGTTTTGTAGTTGACTTCACATAAATGAATAGGTTGCGATTTTTCTTCAGCATGCTTCAGAACATAAGTTTCATTTTCAATCTTTTTTTACTGGTTACACAAAAAACTCCAACTCCTTACAGTGTGTTGCATTTTGTTTCATAGTAAATTTATTTGACCATCACTTGTGAAATGAGTAGGAGAAAATTCCTGTTTACAACCTACAACTTATATTAGAATTTATACTAAGCATCTAAATTGAACAAGAGAATTTCTGGATAGGCTTAGCTTCTATCTGTTGCAGACACCCAAACCAGATTGCCTGCAAATAATTTAGCACTAGATTTCCTGTGATCTTCTTATATGCTGGATGAATTAGCCTTCTTTACTTACTTCATTTATGGCATGAATGTAGACCCAAAAAACCAAAAAAAAACCCACATCACTGTACAGAAAACAGCTTTGTGGAGTGTAACTGGGGATAAATGCTGAAGTCTCAATAACATGACATGTCACCACACATGAGCTTTATGACAAGTGATCAGGGAAAGTGCAGGAATATGGAGGAAGACCACAGATGAAGGAGAAACACTGTTTTCACCTCACTCTCCATTGCCTTACCTAACATCATGGCTCTAAGCAGTCTCTGAAAAACAGTAACTTGGATTGCGCAGCATCACACGCACACAAATATGATTATTCCTTTTCTATCACACTGCATCAATAATTTTTGTATGCGATATGCACCGCTTCCTACCAGATTCCTAGACATAATGAAGAAACACACTGACTTCATGGTTTACATAGAATATTAGGATTTAAAATACTCAGCATCAATCCAAGTAACTTGCTCAAAAAAAGCATAAAATGGTGTTTTGCAAACTGGATGCTCAAATATATAGTGTGTGCTGGAGAAATACATTTTGTCATGTAATTACTTTTTTTTAGTTTCATAGAATTCCACCTTCTTGTCCTTTGCCTTCCCTCACCACTGATATCTTTATTAGTTTTATTGTCAATGTGTCAGAAAAAAACAAAAAACAAACTCTAAAAAATAACCCAACTTAATTTTTATTAGTGACAAGAACTGGCTCACAGAAACAAAAAAAAACCCATTTGTTTTTGTTTATTCATGAATGACTATCTTGAGAAAAATATTTCAGCCAAGTACTCAGCCAGGCAGTTACAACTGTATTGCTTTTCTATTAGATAAATTAAAAAAAATAAAAAAAGAAAATTCAGATATTATAACTGAGATTATTTTTTTTAAGCTGCCTGAGGAACCTGGTCACATTCTCTAGATTTAATCAGAACTAAATGTTCAAGTTCCTTAGAAGTTTTGGAAGTCTTAGCCCAAGGTAGCATATAACAACTTCTCCACTGTTTGGGCCTACGATTGGTTCTCTAGTGTATTTGTTACTACAGACAGCTCTCTGTGAATCATGAAAGTCCAAAACTAATGTTTTATAAACATTTAAGTACAAATATAAAGTATGAAAATGATAGACCCAATGTAAGGGCTTATTAAGGTGTCTTCTGATTTCATGGTCTTCATTGGACTGCTCAGCTACTGTTGTTTTCATTGTGGATTCTAATACTTATTCTTCATCCTTAAAATGTCAAATTAAACACAATCAAGAATTAATCAGGATGCAAAAACATTACTTAAATATAGCTATACTTTAAAATTTCCCCTCTAAGAAAGGAAGCCTTTTTCTTCTAAATGCCCAAACTAGCAACATTCTTCTTGTTTCTCACTGGAAAGTTTATTTTTTACAGATAATGTACAGATCATATGTTATTGTGGTCAGAGTTTGAAGAGCCTGGACAAGGTTTGAAATTTAATGTAAAGGATAATCTTAAGATTATCCCTCTTGCCCACCTCTAGAAGTTGTTTTCCATCCATTTAATTATCTATCCCTCTAGACCATAAAGTTCCATTGTAAATACAGGGGCAGCGTGGTAGTTGGTTTCAAAAGCCTTGCTAAAGTTGAGGTAAATTATGTTTACCCATCCATAAGAAAAATAATTTAATCACTGAAGGCAATCAGGATTGAACAGGCATGACTCAATCCTGATACTTCTGTGCTGCTTGTTCCCAGCCACCTACTTTACCTACTGTGCCAAGAAATATGTTTCCAGAGGTCTGACTCAAAGATTTCCCAAGGGACTGAAGCAAGGCTGACAGGCCTATAGTCAGCCTGCTTGAACTTTGATCTTCAAGTACAACACTTGACTTCTTCCTGTTGCTGTGGACCTCCCCTGATCTCCACAGTGCTTCAAAGAATATGGAGAACATCCATTCAAGGACAACTGTCTGAGCACAAAGGCCTGGGAAACCTTGTTGGTGAAGTCTGAGGTATGGAAGATACTGGATACAAAACGTCAGTCTTTGCTTTGTCTACTGTGCCTAAATCATCAAGCCATTTTAACAACAGGCTTACATTTTCTTAGTTCAGCCTTTTAATACTAATGCACAATAGAAAGTCCTTTTATTGTTTTTTACATCTTTTGCAAAAACCGACTTTGTGCGCAAATCTTCAGTTTCATTCTTCCTTGGTAAGTACAGCCAAGGCTGCCATTGATTACCATATCCCCAAACAACGGCTTTGTAGTGACTAGAAGAGCGTCCTGTGTCACCCCCAGTTGGCTCAAGTATTTGGATCAAGTTGTTTCTTACACCCTCTAAAAATCTCCTTGACTGCTCCCTTCCCACCACATTGCTATTGTAGTACATGTCATGGAGGTTCAAGATCCTCATGAACATGAGTTGGTGATCCCAAAATATCTTCAGGTCGCTTAAAGCATGCTTTGGCCTAAACTGTGGTCTGTAACATACCCCCACCATGCTGTTACACTCACTGGCCTCTTCTTGTATCCTGATCCATGAGTTCTCAGCTAGATCACTGTCTACCACGTGGAAAGACATCACACATATTAGACTTCTTCACACAGCACAATTCCCTAATCTTGTCTTCCCTGAATATCTTGCACCTGTCTCTAACTTTACTCAGGCCGTGTGAGCTACCTAACTCTATCTCAGTTCTTCCAATAATCTCACAGATTTTTTGTACTACATGTAAATCTCCATTTCCTCTCGATGCTTCCTCACATACAGACATCTGTGCACATAAACTTGAAATTGATCGTCTTTTGCCTTGTTTCTTCTTTTATGAGAAAAATCTAGTTGTGAAAAAAAAAGAAAAGTGAAACCCTCATTAAGATTTGTTGTTTCTTTAGCCTATGTGTTTTCAGTAATTTGCAGAACAAAGTACTTGTTGTTTTACATCTTTCTTCCACGCACAAATATGTGCCTACAGGCTTCAAATGTCTATTTGTGAAAACAGTCAACAAACAAAAGCACGACTGTAAAAAACCAGAAAATGCTAAGAGAGTTATCCATGTGTTGGAAATTTTGACTGGAACCTTACATCTTGTGTAGTTTGAAAATGTTTGAAACTATATGCCCAAAGGAACCAAAATATAGTTTCCATTTGGCTCCAGTGGATATTTCTACTGGTTAAATAGAAGCCAAATTCTGCACATCTACGTGCTTTGTCTATGTTTGTCTTCCCATCTGGATTGACAGAGTGAGAGAGTGACAGAACATACTGTGGAGAAAAAGAAACAGATTGGAAACACTTTGAACATGAGAAGATATTTGTTCCTGCTGAGCATTACTCCCTTGAAGCTAAAGGGCTCTATTCATCAGTCACACATTGGGTCTTTGTGAACAACCAAGCTCAGCTCCCGTGGAGCCCAAGTCTGGGCAAGCAGCTTGAAGTTTTTCTGCATTACTCTTGTACAACTCAGATCTGAGAATATTGCTTTGACAATGAACTGATTAATACTATGGAAGAGGAAATGTTCACAGGGTTGTTTACACAGACTATGTAATCTATCCAGCTGGAGTACTGAATTCAAATGAATACAATTACAAGAAGCTCTATAAGTCTTTAGTATGTACAGTATCAGTACAAAGACAGGCAGCTGATTCTGAACTTAGCATCTTATATTTTATTTTACAATAATGTCACTGACAAGGTATTTTTACACTAGAAAGGTATGTAGCCTCACAGTTGTCCAGAAATTTTCAAGCTAAAAATTATTTTATTGCTGTTTGTTTTGGGTTTTTTTTGAGTTACCTTATTACTACAGGTAATACTACAGGTATTACTGGCTTCATTGGTGCTTCTACCCATAACAGCGTTCTCTAATCACTGGCACATATAATAACTTGGGACACCTTGCACTCAGTGGGCTGGAATGGTATCGTTCACAGAGAATGAAAATAGGTTAAATATTTTAACATGCATTTTCTGTCTTCTGCTTCTACTAATCTTTGAATTATTATGCAAACTCAATATTTTATTGATAATTAAGAGCTGGAAATGAAAATTGAATTTACATTTAATCCCTATATAAAGAGAGATTAAATTAAAAAGTACTGAGGTCACCTTGTCTGATTGTTTAATGTGCAAAGACCTGAGTTTTCAGGCCTTATTACACACAGAATGTGTTGCAAGATTAGACCACATTAAAGATTGAAACAAGTACAATTCCATGAAGACATAACCTGTTCAGTCTATTCTTCTTTGGCAGTTCTTCAATGAAGACTGTAAATATTTGGTTCTGAGAAAGATAAGAATATTACTCAGATAGAAATTAATACAGTGCAAATTTCAGTGTAGGGGAGGCTTCAATATTTTATTAGGAATGAAAGTGCTGGAGAGACACAATCAATGAACTGAAGACAACTACAAGACTTTCACATCTCATAGTAGGGAAGTAGTGCATAAATGTAAAACAGTTTCAGTGCTGAGGTGGGTGTTTTAAAAAAAATATTTTGGTGTATTGATTTACTTACTTTAATTGTTTTTGTTATTAATTCATGCAATATTTTGTTACCTATAATCTGCATTCATTCACAATACAAAAGGCATTCTCAGCTCTGCCTGTCAAATATGCAGAACCATTATACATTTGATTTAGTTTTGAGAGAAACAGGCCATTTACCATTTGCTTAATGTAACTGGTTTTGTTGCAACTGTGTGCTGTGAAAGCTAGGTGGGAAAAAGGTTAATAGTGCTTGGATTGAAGCACTGGATACTGGATACTGGACACTTTTTACTCACAATATAATTACTTTGCTTATATATACTATAATCCTTTCTGGAGTTCTCAGATGAAGTTGGCTTTCCTTGTATTTAATGTACTACATGTATATAGAATTTGTCATCCTTTACCTGCAACATTTACTATGTCAAGAGGCAAATGTGAAAAAAATAAGAAAAGCAGTGAGTGTGTGTGGTGTTATTCCCGTTACCATGGGAAAAAATTACAGCTGCTACTGCGCTGGGTTCCTGTGAGAGTCTGCCTTTTTTTCTGCCAGCTCACTGCAGTTTTTGGACTAGACAACTCTGCCCCAGGTCTTGATCTATCGCAGATGAATCTTAGTCTGTCTCAGATTAAGATCTACATAGCATGTTTGGTCACACAGAGAAACCATGCTGTGCCTCAGGATTTCCAGGTTCCACGTTAGAAAGTGGGAAACATGGCATGTTTGTAAACCTATCCAGAGCACAAATTTCCTGTTACTGACTTACCTAGAAATCCTATCAACCATAACTAATGTAGGACTGACACAACTGGTAAGATTGTATTTTCAGACAGAATGACATTAACTGGAACTGTTTCCTGAAGATAAGTATTCAACTTGTACCTTTTGGTAATGGAGGAATGGTAGGTAGGAAAGGCAAAGAGAATTGGCAAAAAAGATATTTCTGTAGCAGAATGTAAATACATTCCTTGCTTCTGAGGAAATCACCTGTGTTCAAGTCCCTATATATATTTATAATTTTTTAGCCAATAACTTTATAATTCAAAAATGTAGAAGTCCTGAGATCACAAGTAAAAATGTCATTCTTCTTCCTTTGAGTACAGTAACAACTAGACAAAATGATTTTGTTCTAAATTTTTCTTTTCTTTCACTGTTTTCAAGAATTCCAATTCTTCACTGTACAAAATACTGGGCAGGAGAAAACCTCCAGCCTTCTCACTATTTTTGCCAAGTTATTAAGATATTCTTACCAACAATCAAGGAAGAAGATCAGGCTCCCCTTAGGCTTAATTGGAGCAGCTTCTTTAATGTGATGGTTATATGGGCTCTGGAGGCTTATTCTATCTTGAAAGTACCTGTAACTTCTGTGATTTATTAAGAAAATTGCTGCTGCTGTGAATTGCGCAGCTTTTCACTACTGCCTCGTGGCAGGAAAATTTGATAGAGAAACACGTATACTGAGGAATTCTGAGGGATTTTGAAAGAAAGCTGCTAGCTGTTTCAACTTCATGTAATCAGGCTTTCTAATTACTCAGAGAAGCCAAATGCTGTCTAGTGAATATAGTGTCTGCTAAGAGTAACTGGGAATATTAATAATCAATAATTACAGTATACTTTTCATTTTATGAAAGGTAGCACAGGACTATTCTTGTTTGGATTTTTAAATTTACCTGGTATGTAGAGTGCAAAATTCTATGAGAGCTTTTTTGGTGTTTTTTCTCTTTTCCTCACCCCTTGACTGAACAGTGTAAACACTATGATTTTGAATGTGTGTGTAAGTCACACAATCATGGAATATTCTCAGTTTGAAGGGACCCACAAGGATCACTGAGTACAGCTAAAGTAAACAGCCCATACAGGGATTGAACCCATGACCTTGGCATTGTAAGCACCATGCTCTCTTTCAATATCAAATTATCTCTCAAAGGAGAGAATAAGTGAAGATTAAATTAGAACTTAAAAAAATTAAGAATCTCAACAATGATAAATATAATAAAGTTATTATTAAATAATATCAGAGAAGCAGTTAATTATATTAGAATAGGATTAGAAATAATTCAAGCATGAAGGAATTTATGAATTGTGCATGACAGAATTTATTCTATTCTAAGGCTTTTTTTCATTGATTTGGGGTTGAGGGTTGAATAAGAATTGTTAAAAACTATTCAGAAAAAACCACTTAGAAAATAGTGATTAGGCAAGCAGATAGTGAAGAAAAGTTTGAAATCCTCAAACATAACTCCAGGACTAGTATATAAGCATATTATGCTGTTATCCACTTATTACTCTGTCACTGCCAGTTACAGATTAGATACACAAAGAGAATGATCCTAAAAAAGAACATATATTCTAAACATTTAGATTAAAACATTCACCATATATGAGAGAGAGATTAAACAATTTTTTCTCTTGTAGTGCACTTCACTTCCACTTGATCACTTTTGAACACCTGGAAAATTGTATTCTACAGTAATTGTCAAGTTTTGCATAAATAAAATACATTTTCAGCTGAATTTCATTTTGTTAACAACAACAACAACAGGGTGGTGTCAGGCTGAAAATTATTATTTTTCTTTTCTGGAATGCTGTGTCACAAATTATGTTTTGGGCTTACAGCTTTTTATTAAGTACATGTTTCTGTGAATTGACTGAAGAGTGATTCACTATAACATCTTTGGTCAGAGTTGAATTGTTTCCTTTTGTTACTTTAACACTTTTCAAAAAAAAAAAATGTCTGTAGAACTGTATGCAGTTGTAGGCAGACATTCAGCTTGAAAATAGTTTGCAAAACTTCAGAATGGTTTCTGTCTGACAAATACAAGAGGGCTATTTTGGCTTCATTTATTTTACTTTCTTTGCCACACTTCATCCTCCTGTTTATGGTCTATCTAAAACCAGTTATTTAAGTAAGCCTCTATCAAGGATATTTAGAATCACAATTTCCATAAGGAATGAGTTACTATATTTATCAGTGCACACACTGGTTCTTCTGGTTCATTATAGGAACTGAAGTTCTGTAAATTGACAACTAGAATAGTTGAACTAGAAAAATACTCATATTTTCTGAGTAGTATCAGAATATTCCAACAACTCCACCACATGGGAATCCTTCCCTGCTTTATCTCCTTCACTGCTTCATAGCCCATGTGCTTCAACTTCAAATACCTAAGTCAGAAACCTGGCAATACATGGTATTTTTAAGACATGTAGCCTTACTTTGGTGCAGATGCTCACATTTTAATTTTCCTAATCTGCAGTCACTGGTTAGTGGTTACCCTTGTAGGACCTCTAAAAGAAAACGTCAGTAAAACACCTACAATAACACCCTGTAGCCAGGCTGTACTCTGAGAATAACAAAGATAAACTTCTTCACACCATCCTTCCCCGAAACCAGTGCTGCTCTTACCACGTCATAGTCTTATAACTCTTTCATTAAAAAACATGCAGTTTATGTAACCTCGCTTTTCAGCCGCTGAATTTAACATCTTTGCTCAGATAACTGGCTTTTGATATACAAGATCTGCTAGCAGCAGCTGAAAAACTAGTGGCATTCAGGCTCAAAGTGGTCATTGAGTGTTTTCAAGGTTTTTGGCTTGTTTTGGATTTGGTTGTTAGTTAGTTTGTTTTGTTTTTTTCTTGATAAATGAGCTTTTTAGCTCATTTTGTATGCTTTTATTTTACTTCTCATTTTAGCCTAGAAGGAGCTTTAAAACTCTTGCTTCAACTTTCAGATAAAAAGCTAGTCCTGAAACATATCTGAAATATATTAATCTCACAAAAATCATTTTTACTCCTTTAAATTTCCCATTTGGTTTTATATAAAAGCCTCTAAGATTTCAGAGGTTTATGTCATAATGGGAATTTTGGGGTGCAGCAACACAAAGAGAGATTTCTATCCTTCAGTCTTTCAAGGTGAGCAGCCATAATTTTAATAATTTTTTTGACTGAGAGACTTTAAACTGACTGCTCCGTGAAATGTCACTGCCATGTGATCCTTTCTGTACTAGAAAGCAAAGGACTGCATGTGAATGTTATAATAAAAATATCAACTGTCTACATGATTTGCTAAGGCTGACTAAAAACCTTTGAAATTATGATGGGAAAGATGAATATGAGGTAACTGTAACATCCCTCACTTATAAACACACAAGGTGACAAAAGTTCTACCCAGAACATAGGCCAGGCTTTAGTGGTGCTTTCACAAGCATATTGTTGCTAAAACACCTGACAGATTTCCATTCTGCTCTTTAGACACACTTCCCAGGACCTCTGATGGTTCTCCTGATTAGATTAATAGTACCATGGTGAGAATGCATTTATTTCCATTGATTTAGAAGCTCCAGTGGTTTGCCTTTTGAAGAAGATACCAATGACTCTCATCCAGCTTACTAAGAGTTCAGGCTTGTTTCTGTGTCAGTAATGGCATTAGTGTTTCAAGATGAAAACCAAATTAATCTTTTGGTATTAACTGAGAGGAAGCAGAACTAAGCCATTTAGTGAGAAAGATATTTAAATTTGAAAGACCTTGAATACATTTTACTTCAAAGCAGTCAACACTGCCTGTGTAAATACAACTTCAGCAAAGTTTGTCTGAAATTAATAGGTCTCCAAGACACAAGATCTCAAGATCTGTGTTAAATATGTTTATAGAAAAAGGAAAAGTCATTATTTAGTCTCCAAAAAAGTGGACTAGCAGTTGAAAAATTTACCATGGTCACTGTGGTTTTAATTAATACAAATTTTATCGTTTCCTTTTTTTGGTTGGGATTTTTTTTCTTTTTGTTACTTTGGAATATTTTCACCTGGAAACATAATAATTTTGTCTCTTTGTTAGAATATGTCTTTAATTGATCTTGGCTCTGTTTTGCGATTTGGAGAATTACTTAGTTATGCTAAGATTTCCTCCCATTTGATTAAAAATTGTGGGAGAAAATCCAATTGAAAAAAATGGTAGTTAAGAATTTGACAGTGAACATGTCAAAACAAATAGAGGCAAAACAACAGTTTTGTTGTTAAATTTATTCTAATATTTCAACTTGAAAGCACACATGGGAAAGTAGGCATTAGGTATGTTCTACCAAAGAATAAGTAAATTTGTGGAGTGAGAAGAATATTTTTTTCATTATTCTGTTCCAAAGCACTTCTGTTTCATTGTCCTCTCCCCCTGAATAAGACTGCATTTTCTCCTTGGTTTGTTATTTATTCAAAAGCAATCACTCAGTTCTATGTTTGTGCAGTTATCAGCATGACAGGGCCCTGTTTTCAAACTCCGTACTACAAAGAGTATGATGTAAAAAACCAAATGTTTTCCTTCTACCAGTGTTTTTTAAGATTTCACCAGGTGTAAGAAATTTAACCCTGCATTGAGATAGTTGTTTTGCCATGACAAGATAAAAATATGAAGATCAAATATTGTAGAAGCTGCTATGCCTGGCTGTCATGTACCAGATGACAGGTAACAATTGTAAAGATTTTTCTGCATAATTTACCTTCTACTGCATCAACAACTACTCCATATCACTTAAGTTCAAATATAATATTGACCATTTGAATTTCTCTTATCTTTGGAAGGTCTTGTGGCTATTTGTTGAAATTCTGGCACTTCACCTTATTGATACTGACTTCATCAGAGGCAGAGTTTTACTTTGCATGTGCATGCCTTAGCACGTGTACATTTATTCCCTAATTCCTGAAATTCAGTGGTGTCTTGGTTGCTAAAATTTCAACATTGTCACTAGTATTGCTTCTGCCAGTAATCCACTATTTTTTCTGATTGTAGGAACAAAACTACTAGCCTAATTTTAAATACCAAATTAATCTGAAATTTATAATTTCTTGTATTTTTAAACATTGATTAGTATATAATTGCAAATTCTGTGGGACTAAACACCTTGGTGTGATCTAAACACTCAGCTGGTATGAACTAATATACTGTAAGTAACAAGGTTCAGTCAAACCTAATGGAATAAGAAAAAATGTGAAAATTACTCGCAGAGGTTCTCATGGTTCATCAGACAAAGTGCAATTAGGAAGAACTGCTAGCACTAGTGGCACATTTACCCATGTTTCAGGGGGCCCCATCCAATCTGGAACATTGCCTAAGGGCCATAAGGTAAAAGTATTTTAAAATTACAGTCTAGCTACTAAGGTAAAAAAGGACATCATAACAATGGACAATCACAGGACCAAACAGAGCCAGGGGGTAAGTGCATAATTCCCTGATTTTACTGAATAGGAAATGCATAAATGCTGGCTTAAAATTCTTGCCATTGTATGCTCAATTGCATTTGTTTCCAACCTGAGTTATCTTCCATCCTGCAGTACAGAGAGACTGATAAATTCATAGTTCTTCTAACCTGAGGCAAGGGTATTGTAGGAGTAGCTACTGACTTATTCTCTAGCAATGCGTTGGGAATGACATTACTGACAGTGAGTGGAAACATTTTTTAGCTGAAATAACTTGGAGTGACTCTTGTTCTTATTGAGTATATTAATGGAAGTTACTTGAAACGTGCATTTAAGTGAGCACACAGTTTAGTATCAATCACTGCTGTTCCATTGTCAGAACATGTCATATCCTCACTTATAGTCCCTTTCTTTAAAGTGTACATTTTCAATCATCTACTATAATAGCACTTTTTTGTTTCTTTCTTTCTTATTTAATAGGACTTTGCTTATTTTATCCACATATGGAAAAATATTTTGTGCTATTAGGGCATGTTTTTAATAACGTGTGGCTTTTGTAGATACATTCTTGAAACCTAAGTTTAAAGTGATTTCCACTTTTCAAACTGGTAGTTTATGATTCTAAGATGAAGTCAGTAGCATGACATAGAGGTTATGCTTGATTTCACTTGAGTGTTTGGGGATTTTTTATTTGTTTGCTAGTTACTTCTTTGATTGTAGAGCTGGCTTATGCTTAGTAGGAGGGCAAAAAGGCAAAATATAGGCAAAAAAGGCAAAAAGTTACTCAGTGACCATTCTTGACAGTGATACATTATTTCATTCAAACAGAATTGTATACATGCCAATGCTTCAAATGTCACTGACCTACAAAGAAATTTATTTTTTCTTCTATCTTCAGACTTGGTAATATTTTTTTTAATGAATAATGTGCAGCTACATTGATTTTCAGCTAAAACATAGTAATGAGATTCTGTGATCCTCTTTCTATTTTGAAAATGCAATTTAGTATATTTTCTAGCTCGGTTTTGGTTTTTTTTTACTTTAAACCCTTATTAAAAAAAACCCTACAAGATCAACATCCTTACTGATATAACCATCACCAGAATTATTTATATGCCTTTCATTTCCAAATGTATTACACAATACTTTCTCCAGGGCTGAATTTGAAATGGCTTGTAAGATTTACTTGGTGCAAGGAAAATTCACACCAAGTTCAAGCACCTCTATGGAAGGGACATGGTAGCAGAATAGGGTCCCTAAATTGTCAGTATAGCCTCTCAGTAAGGAATTCAAAGCCTGGTTTACCACACTCCAGATAATTTTTTCCACAGTCTCCTATCACGTCATAAGCTCTTTAGTAGGAGATGCAGAGCCCAGTATATTATAGTCTTCATAATATTTCATCTAGGATCATTTTGTTAACACATTTGTAGGATTAAATGAACTAAAATAAAATCTTTTAGGCTGTTCCCTATTCCCATGGAAGAGAACAGGAGGAGGAAACACACAGTCATAGAGGAGGGGAGCTTGGGAAGGAAGCCTGGATGTCACCTGCCAAGTGCAGGGGCAACCTCAAATTTAAATGAAGTTATTCAACCACTTGACCAACTTTTAAACATATCCAAGGACAGAGATTTGAAAAACATCTCTAGACAAGCTGTTTCACTGCTTTACATTCTTTACAAAATATTTTCCTTCCATTTAATCAGAATTTCCCTTGTGCAACTTGTAACAGTTAAACCTCTTTTCACAGTGCACCTCCTAGACTCTGTCTTCTCAGCACAACTTAGTAGGTAGCTGAAAGCAGCCACTTCATCCCTCACAGTCTTTCTTCTTTTCTCCAGACTAAGCAAACCCACTTGCTTCAGCCTCTCCTTTCAAGCCAGACCCCTACTGCACTTGTGGTCCTGCAGTTGAACTGGGCTCAGTACTCCAGGCAAGGCCTCAGGAGAGCTGACCATGGAATACACCTATCCCCTGACCTGCTAGCTACGCTTGTCACATACTGGGGACAGGGCTGCAACATTAGACCACAGTTTTGGAGCATGTAACCACCAGAGCACTTGTAAGTATGGAGAGGCATGGCTCCTACGCTGGGAATTGCGGCATCCATCCTCATCACCAGTCTGCAAACCTTGAAGTAAATATGTTTATTTTTCTGGCACTAAAAGTAATGCGCAGTGGCAGTAAAAGAGGTTTAAGAGAAAAATTCTACAGCACTTAATGGAGTCCATGGGTTCATTTTTAGGGTGAAGTTATCTTCTTGCCACTCTACAACATCCATTTCCAGTCAGTAGCTGACTGGCTGACTATAACCATGTTTTAGTAAGTGGAGTCCTGGAGCAGGAGAGAAACTATGGCATGAGACTGTAAATGGGTTATATTTCAGCTTAGATATGGATTGGAAGAGGGAGTGAGGAAGAGGCAGGGAGATGAGAGTGTGGAGTAAATTGTGTGAAATTACATAGCTCTGAAATTTGACAGGTTTCCAAGGTTCTTGGTAGACAGCCACAAGGCAGAATACCTATGGGAGCCTGAGGCCAGTAATAAATGTAATCTAGACCAACAAGAGTAATAGAGAAACTAAATTTCTCTATTTAATCAGCCAACAGGAGCCAACTGTTTATTTGAAATCTTAATTAAAAATATCTTCAAATGTTCCAAATGTTCATGGAGCACATTTATTGTATTTTATGTATGTATTTTAAGGTTTCCTAACTTTTTTTCTGACATGTTTGTTGACTTACTCACAGTTACAGTGAACATCCTGAATGAACCTTCAAATAACTTGTAAGTAGGAAGTGTTCTCCATGGCCTAACACACTAGCATGGAAAAAAATTCTAACATCTCTGATGTTAGTAATCTCAGTAATCTGATCCAGTAATCAATCCACTTATTTATTTGGGGCTATACTCACAATATATGAGGATAATAATTTATTTTATTCCCATTCTTTTGGATGGGAGACTACATGAGAGGGATACAGCCTTTCTCAAATCACAGAATTTGCACTAGCTTGTTGCAAGATTGGATAAATTTTGTTGAAGTCAAAATAGTCCTTTTATTCTGCATGTGTTCTTTATATCGGACTATATATGTAACTGGAAAAGAAAAAAATTCAGCATTGCACAGTAATGCAAAGCTTGAAAAAGGTATTTTTGTTCATTCTAGGGCACTTTTATTTCCCAAAGTATTTCTTACAAAAAGTCTTGATGAGTCAGTAAATCTCAAGTTTACTGTTTGTAGGTTTCCTTACTAAAGAAAATTAAAAACCCACATCATAGCATTCATCTGCAATGTTTATCCCTGAAATGTAACATAACCTTGCATTAGATTTGACATGTAATGCAGCATTACATCTGTTACATAATGCAGCGTGACTGGCAGTGCATGGCATAAGAGGTCAGAATTGTTAAATCAACCAGAGCTTTCATTAAAGTGCCTATTTCAGCAGAAGTGAGCGGGGAGGGGGGGAATCTGTTTTGAGTTTCTTTTCTGAAGGTTCTGCTATCCAGAGGAACATAAGAGTCAGACAGCAGGGACATAGGTTTCTTAGAATAACCAAAAAGTGTTTTGGCAGAGATGTTCTTTGACACCTATGGACATATGAGGAACAGCCAGCACTGCAATTTAGAGCAGTTTTAACTATGAGGTTGTGTACTGTCCATTTAAAATAATTTCTTGGAGACAACTTACGTATTCTACAATCTAGTGTTAAATGCAAACTCATTTAAACAGAATTTTTATTATTATTATTATTATTTTATTTTGGAGATGGAATGCAGTCAGGTTTCTCTTTGTCAAAGTGAGCAGAAAGATGCCTCTGGTAAGACAGTATTACTCACATGGGTAAAGATTTTTCATCCATTCACTAACAGACATCACTTGACACTGGATTTAAAAGCACACCTGGTGATTTTCAACTACTGCCATTATAGGGGGTGACTGCTCCTATATATGGCTTGTTTCCAGTGTGTGTGTGAAAGTCCATTTTATAAGAAGTCCAAGAATAGTGGAAGCCTCTGTGGAGCACTTCTACCCTGGGCAGTCACCAAGTATTCCTTGGAGAGAAGAGTGTCCAGGTACTTCAAGTAGAAAAGCAGTGAGAAAGAGAACAAACAAGAGTCAGCAAGAGAGATCAAGCGGCTGAAACTCTGCAGATGAGCAGAGAGCAGCGGCATGGAGGAACAGAGAACAGAAAGCCATGCTTCCCTGGGGGGAGAAAGAGAAAATCAGCTGAAGCCTGTGCAAAATTTCTTGCAGCTCAAGAAGCTGCTGGCAGCCCACTAAACTGATTTCATAGTTCCACCTGCAAAGGTAAAATGCAAATGAGTCACAGAACTGGACCTTCTTTATTTCTCTTGTCTACTCTTGCTACTTTGATTTTTCACTCTGTATCTCCCTTGTGGAACTCATTTTAAGGACTGGATTAAGCCATATACACCTCAAAGCTCTGGCTGATTCAGGCATGTGTTGCAACAAACCAGTATTGCTTCCACATTTTGCACATTACCAGTTTTCTTATTCTTACATTAGTAAAAAGAAAAGTCTACATCAACAGTAGTGGTAACACTGTTATGATAAATTCAGCAAGATATACTTTCATTCTTATGATTCTTTTGTTTTTTCTGAAATGCACAGAGCAGACAGGTTAGCCTTATAATACTTAGATTATCTATACAGGTATTTCTAATTTTCAGGTTTTGAACAAAGATTGAAGAATTGAAGTATGTTGCATATTGGAATTTTTTGTTGCTACCATGGAATCTTTAACTTCTGTGTTAAACAGGCTTTTTATTTCTAACGTTTCAGGAATGAATAAAGAAAATATGTATAGGAAAGTGTTTATTTTGAGAGCGAATGCTGGAATAAGAATGGCACTTCAAATTGGTTAGTACATGAAATTCACCATGTTTCCAAGCACTTCACTGATTCTTTTTTGCTATGCTTTGAAGTCGGAATCAATAGCTATTATAATTTCATACATGCAAGAAAAATAGAAGGTTTAGGTTTCCAGAGGTACATAGAAGAGTGAATATATTTTGAATGAAATGCATGATTTATCTCTTATTTCTTAGGGGGAAAGAAAAGGTTTAATCAACAACATTCACATTGTTGAAAACTTAGAGGTTCTCCTTGTACCACAGTAAGTTCACTAAACTTCTGAGAAGAACAGACTTTGAGACACTGCATTTCATATCAACTACTATTTACACGGTTTCACTTTCAGTGCTGTGACACTATGAAGAACCTGACTCTTCTCTTGGCTTGCGAAAAGGTTTTGGCATCTAACCCTGTGTAAGTTACTAAGAGGAACAGACAAATGGATCTTGAGGGACAAAGCACTGAAAGATAAGTCTTTATCCCTTTTCTAAGTTTCTTGAATTTCACATGCGAACTTATATATTCTTAATTTGCAAGAATATAGAAAAGAAATTGTTGAAGTGCAATCCTTACACTTTCTTGCAAAGTTTGGAAGAGTTTCTTGCCAGTACAGTTCAGTAGATTTGTAGTAACAGTACTACTCTGTTGAAGTTTTCTTCAGTGCCCTTGCTGAGCTGATGCGTTTTGCTCCTGTCACAAGTCCTTGCTTGTCAGTCAAATTGCCTACCATAGTCTGGCATCACTATTTATAGCTGAAGGAGTGTCTGGTGTTTTGCATGAGGTATTACATTAGCACAAATTATTGCTAGCGAGTGGTGACATTCACCTTGGATATGCCACATCATGATGTCATTTGCTATCCAAGGTACATGCAGTCTGTCAGATGAAGTCAGTTAGCATCTGGTGAGCCGAGAAAGGAGGAAATTTCCAAATCCTAATATGCCAAACTAATCTCCAATCAAAATTTAAACTGAAGCAAATCCAGTTTGTTTCCTGACATTCTGAGAAGCTTCATTAATCCTTCATCTCTTGTGCCATATTTTAAATTGTGTGAAAAAGCCCTAGACTCCATTTTAAGTAAGAAATAGTTAAACATTTAAAAAGCACAACCTAACAGTGTATAAGCAAATTATATCAATTTATATCAGTATATCAATTTATGAACATCTAATAGAGCATCAGTTCAGCAGAAATTACCACTCTATGTACTTTTATTCTCAAGGAAAGTCTTGCTTCTTCTCTCAACTTTCACAAAGGAAAAAAAAAATAAACTAAGAGATCAAGTGGAGTAATTTTTTTAAAATTAGCTGAACTGGCAATTCTCTGAGGACTTGTAAGTCTTTGGCCTGAGTGCTTATTTGCTCACTGAATGTAGAGTAGTCAGTAGTTGGATTTCTAATCAATTTTCATTTAGTGTGCATATTTTATTGCTAGTTTTTCTGCAATATTTGTTTTAGATATATTTAGGAAAACCCATTCAGTGTTTGCCTGCTGCTTTTGTAAATACAGTTCAGAAAAATTTGTCTCCAGTATTCATTGGGCTTAAAATGGACAAATCTCTCACTGTAAACTACTGTTCAAAACAAGCTTTGTGATCTTAAACATTTTAGATATCCTTTTGTTTCCTGCTATATTACATTTTTTATTTCATCTATACTTTTAAGTTGTTGATAGAGTCAAAGAAAATATGTTGAAGTTCTTCAAAAAAAAAGATAATTCATGCTACTTCAATCTGTATTTAACAGAAAAAAATAAAAAAGAAATTGTATCTCTATATCAGTCACTAGCACTAACTGCACTCCTTTCCTGAGAGCTTTAATAGAGAAACTGAGAAGAGTGAACCTGCAGATCAAATTGCCCTTTTGTGACCTGAGTTTTCTTCCGTGTGAGTCTTCCATGTAAAAGATGAGATACAGGCCAGAACGATGAGTAATCTTATGATGTGGATTCTATCTATAAAATAAAAGTAATTTCTTACTGCAACGCTTAATCTATTTTTTTAATACTACAATATAATTATTCTAACTGATTTTATGTGGTTTGATTCTGATTTCCCAGATGTACCTTTCCTACTGAATATGAAACTCATCCACCATAGAAATGATTTGGGTTTGTGTTTTTGTATTTTTGGTTGGTTTGTTTAGATTTCTAAGGACCCCCAAACACTTGCACCCCTTCCACAAAGCAGGATTTCAAACACACTTGGCTGTCTCTCCAATTTTCTCCTGCTGTTTTCTTTTACTATAGTAACTTTTCCCTAGTACAGATATATAAATAATTGTCCATTAGTATATTAAGCACAAAAATATTGATCCAAATTAAGGCTGACACAATGCTTCAACAGCAGATGAATGAGCAATCCATCTGTGCAAGTGGGAATTTTTGAAGGCATGAAAACCCAGTATCCCTCTTTTCCAGACATACAAACTTGTTGAGCTGGGGTAATGTGTGAAGCGCAATACAGTAATTAAACTGGATCCGAATGTTACACACAATGGCTAGAAGATAAAATACATGTGCAAAAGCTTTCAAAGAGGAAAGAGAGGGAGAGGCAGCAAGCTCTGTGATGATTGTCTTGCAAAGGAGAAGTGAAGATATTCTCTCTGAAACTGTTTTACAGAGATCTGAAGTGTCAATATGTGGATGTGTAGCACTGGGCATTACTGTTCAGTTTCTATAGCATCTAAAACTTACCCTTTTTTTACCATACAGGTAACAAGCACTTATAGACAGCTCCTTAGAAAGCATCTCAAGATCTCAGAGATGCACTTTAGCTCTGATGCTGTTATAATATCTCTCCAGATCCTCAGCTTCCACGGGAGCAAATTTGCTGCCTGTGCTTCCTCTGAAGATTTTTTGGCATCAAATGATTTCTTGATTTATCCAGAAGCCCTAGTGGGTGCTACTACACCAAATAAGGTGTAAAGTGTCCTCAGCTATGCACAAACTTTCAAAAAATGTACTCCCCTTTTGACTATAAACCTGTTTCACAATGCTATTCAGAATTGTTAACAATAGCACTGAGACTCTGTTTTAACAGAGCTTTGAAATAAGAAAAGCTTTAGCTTTCATTCAATTCAGGAGGCCACAGAACTTCACAGGTTGGGGGGGCATTATTAAATATGTTTTATTAGAACACAAAAAGTATTATCTCAAGCAAGACAATTCTTTGAACTGAGAAATGTTAAACCTCATCACGAAGAAATAAAACAAATGAGTGTACAGGGCTCTGAAGGCAGCCATAGCTATGACTGTTCCTTTTCAGTGTCTGCATCTCTCCAACCCTGCAATCACACACCCAGGGGAGCCACCTGCCCTCGTGACAAGTATCAGTGATTTATATATCACAGTCTTAAAAGCAGATCACTTTCAGATATGTGGAAAATCGGGCATGGTATGTTTACACAGTACCAATCAGAAAGAATTGATAAACTGATCAAAAATGCAGTGCCCTTCCACCATGAATATATGACAAAGATTTCTCCAGACATTTTCCTTTTCTTCAGTTTTGCTCTTCATTGCTATTGCTGTGGCTTCCTATGCTACGATTAAGTCTGTGGCCCATTCTGTGTTGCTAAGGAAATCTTTCCACCATCTCTAAGCTTGGCAATGGATCTGCCATATGTGATGGATGAGCTTATAGCTCCTTCTCCAGAATCTCTGTCCCACTTCATTTCCACAAGCCTTTCCAGGGGTGTACTGCAGCAGAGGATACTCCATTCTCCTGCAGTAACTCTCCACAAATTCCCTCTTCCCTCAGCTCTTCTAAATCTAACCCATGAGGCTGCATCTCATGCTCATATAATTCTTTCCCCCTGAGGCTCAGCCATACTCTTTAAAAATTGTGAACGGACAGTGCAGTAGAATGATACAGTTCTACCATTTACTGAAATGTGTTTGACAAAAGGGATGTTACAGGTACGATAATGTGACTCACACAGAACCAGGAATTATTTTTATACTTCTAACAAACTCTTTTTCCTGTGCTTCTATATCATCAGACCACTTTTCCATGCTCAGTAGCTCTGATCATTGAAAATCCCCAGAGCTCCTTCCAAGACCATGATTTCCAAACAGCCCAGGATTTGACAAAGGGGGTGGTGAAATACCCATGACTGCTGCAGATACACCTCACATCCCTGCATGTGATTCACTTCTGTAACTGCCCTGAAAATATTTATGTTGTCTATAGCATTTGTATCTGAAGGAATGCAGGATTTACTATCCTACTTCCTATTTCTATCTCATTACTGAAATAGCTATTTTATTATGCTTTTTTCTGTCATGCCGTTCTTCACTGAGATCTAGAGAGAAGCCTGCACCACTAACCATCCCCCCTCCACCCTGCTGCACACCACCTGTGAGGTAGCTAGATTTAAGGAAGACTACAACCAGGAAAATTACATACATTAGGAAGAGGCTGAGCTTCAGTAAGACAAATTGGGGAAAAGAAAAAATTGCATTTATGTTTATAACTATGATTTATTTCCCAGGTTTCTTTCACCTCCTACCTCTTTATGCTGTCTTTCAAAGCAAAGGCTTAGGCAACCAACTCTCTTTAGGTGGATATCTTCAGTAAAAAATTTTCCTATCTTTTCCATTTTCTTTCCCTGTTTTTCTTCTTTATTTTCAAGGACTTAGCTTTCTTTTCTAGGGTCTTGACTAAGCGTGTACCTAAACTTCTTTATTGTAGAATACACTGATCCTGAAATAAACTATTGAAATTTTTATGTAGTGACCCTAGCTCAAAACTGGTGTATGTATTAAAACCAGACAGGTCAGTTTTATAAATGGGCAAAATTCAGGTCCCTTATCAGACCTAAAAGCAAATGTTGAATGTCAGACATTGATTACTGACAAGTAATAATAGATTCCTTTCAAAGTTTTGAAGAGTAATGTTTCTAATTAATTTGAAGTCCTACTCTGCCACTATACTGCAGGAGTAATAAAGCAGATGGATTTTTGTGCAGGAGGAAAGTTGGTTTTGAAATCTCTACGAGCACAGAATATTGGTGTCCTTAGAGAATATGAGTCACTGCTAACATAGGAGTCATGCTGTGCAATATCATAATGCATATGATTATAGAAATCCATACTTCCAATTTTTGGAATTAATCCATTTGCTCCAAATTTGAGTTTAATTAAATAGCCATTCTTACAAAAAATCTCTCTCTTTTCAATGGTTCAACAACACTGATAAAATAACCAAGAGATTGGATGCAGAGTCATTGATGGTACGAACACGCCCATCTAAATCCGTTGGTAGATCCTACTGTAAACATCTAACACACAGTAATGCAGATGGTGCTTGCTAAAAACTGCCCCTGAAGGGGAAAGTAGCTCAGGTTCTTGTTAATAGATCTCCTGGGGCAGGTTAAAGTGGAACAACACTGAATGACCAATGTTCATATAGAAATAGATAGATGGATAGATAGATAGATAGATAGATAGATAGATAGATAGATAGATAGATAGATAGATGGATAGGTATGTAGGGTTTATTTTAGAACAGTTTGGCTGCAATGGAAAGAAGTTTTGTAGCCATCATTTTGGTTATTATCTATAGTAATGTGACAATATAAAACTATAAAGATATCACTTAAGAAAATATATAAGGAAAGGAAAGGATAAGAGTAGATAATGGGGAGGAAAGCTATCAAGTGACAAGACTTGATTGTGACAAATTTGTTGTCTATGGATCGGAGTGATGGTCACAGTCTTGATCTGTCTGGTGTGGGGAAAGTCCATGAAACATGGAGTTCAGTGGGTTAATATCTGTTTAGGTTCAGGTGGGGATGCCCAGGTACCTCCCCTGGAGGTGGAGTTTTACATTGTCTGATGTAACACTCTGGACCATGTGCACATATGGAAAGTCCCAGAAAAAATTCTGGGGACACTTCAGGAGTCTCTGATGGTTTATGAACCCTTCTCAGACATGACAGCTGCCTCTCATGTCAGCTTAGTTGCTCCAATTATCATTTCAGAAAGGACTGATACCTTCAGGCCTACATGTGAATATCCTGGTACTTCCTCAGGGGGTGAAGTTTAAGACTAAGCCAGTTGTGTACAGGAGGACATTGGCATGATAAAAAGCATTATCCCACCTCACAGAATCTGCTTCTTATTGGCGCCACTCCTCGTTTATCTGGCTCAAAACCCAGTTTGTAGCCTCCAGTGGTGGGTGTTCACCCCCTCTGCCCTTGGGCTGTTCCCTTGCACATTGTCAGAAAAGTACTTGCCACTTTTGCAAAAGGCCAATTGTTTGAGTCAGTAACCATTGATATTTCAGTCTCTCACAGTGCTCAAAAGCAGGCAGGCTAGCTGGCAACTCCTTACTCTGTGCAGGATAGGATGGGACAGTAGGAAGTACAGTCAGAACTTCCTGCTTCTGAGATATATTCTTCAGGCACTTCTGCCTATAATTTCCCCTTCTTAGGTTCGGGCCCATTCTTTCCCTGGACCTGCCAATGGAACAAAATATTCATGAATAATTTTGGCTTTTATATTAGGCATATGTTTTCCAGAGCATATTAAAAAAATTGCTTGTCTAAGAGAGAGAAGAGATGAAAAGAATATTTGAAGATATTATTTGAATAGTTTTTCCATTACTATTACTCAATCAGATGTACTAGAAACTGAAAATTACATTGACAAGATGAGCTTGCACTATCAGTATATAAAGCTGCATGAGGAAGGGAAAAGTAATCAGAATAAAACATGTACAAAATTGAAATGACAATCTGATACTGTTGAGAAGATCATTATATTTGATATGGATCATTTGATGAGATACAGGCCAAATTCAGCCCCGGGGTAAACAAGTGGAATGGACAGAGACTGGAAAAGAAACAACAGAATATTTTCTTTCCTTCTTATTTTGTAGCAAGAAATAGGATATGCACTGCAGTTACAGCTGTCTGTTGAATGTATGGAAAATAAGAGTAATTTTGTCTCTCACAGAGGCTTAAGAAAGCATGCAACTAACTGAAAATATTTCACATTTCATTTAAACTTCTCATAATATCCAAGCAAAATTTAGTTTCTTACCTAATGTTCATTTTTCTGCCTCCTATTATTATTCTTGTTATTAAGGAATTTTGGTCAGTCTCAAAATGCTGCATTAGGAGTTCCATATTGTTTCCCACCTGTTCATTGGGGTGCTTTGGACAGAAGGCATGCATATCTCATAAAATTCCTTGCAAGGTAATGTGTGGAAAAGACTGTTGACCTCTTCATGGAAGAGAGCAGCAAGAATTTCCAGCTGTCAAGAGTACAAAAGGGTAGTGGAATTAACAGAAATTTTATAGCCAAGTTCTTTCTTTCCTCTACCCTTTTTCTCCACCTGTGACTTGTCCTCTCTGCAGTTCAGGTGCACATGAAGAACAACCTGGCCACATGCAACTATTTGGGGAAGGAGTAATATAAACTCGCACACTTCTAAAACAGCCACATTTTGTAGTGGAAGAATTGTGAAGCACCTGTGCTGTGGTCCTAGATTAAAAGAAATCACAGAACAAAGAGGCAAAGTAGACTTTCCTTTCAATGAGGATTCCCTCAGTGTTGTCAATTTATTTGTGATCTATCTGAATTAATATTCAATGCTCCAGAATACCTTAGGCCTTTAATGAGGCCTCCACTGAGTAACCTTTCTTTTCAAGATCAATAACTCATCTATTCACCTTAAGGTTTAATCTCATCACCATCTATACACACTTCACTTTTCAGTTCTCAGTTTTGACTTCCAATGGAAGAGCAGTTTGTAGAATTGTCTCTGAACACTGTCCTGATTTAAAACAAAATCACAAGAGAATGTTTTAAATAGGGTATCCTCTGTTTATTCTAGCAGACTTTGTAGCGAATTTAAATTGCAAACCCCAGGAGGTCACTATTTATTTGGAGTCTTTTCGGATCAATTTCAGGGAAGAAAGAGTAATTGTTGGGCTACACTGTGTGCTGGAAGAGAGATTAGGCCTTGTCAGCCGAAGAGAGAACCTCGTTCTCAGACCTGGAGGTGACCCTGGGATTACAGCCAGGTCACTGGGGATGGGCTGAGAGATGATTGTGGGTTTCTGGACAGTGTCAGCCCTATGAGATGTGATAATTGCAGTTTCTGACCTTGTAAGGTATTGTTTACCCTTCACCATAATAAGCAATGTCTGGGAAATACTCCAGGTGATTGGGGGACACTGAGGTGAACTTCTTTCCTGTTTATATGAGATGATTTCCTGTAAGTTATGGTATTTAAGGGAATTTCTGATGCGCAATAAAACTTTGCACCTTTTCCACCATGTTGCGGAGTCCTTGCCCATGCGTGAATACTGCAAGTAATCTCAAACCTCACTCTATAAAATAATAAAGTAATAACATATTTCATCTGTAGACATTTCAATGTCTACCTGTACAATATTTCACTTGTACTCACAGGAACATGTATATATTGTATAGAGCTTAGAGAATCTGTAACTATGTACAGTATTCTATACACAAAAAATTATTTTGTGCATAGTGAGTGTGTTAATTTCTATTTAAACCTCATAATCAAAAAGAAACTGAGTTTCTCAGTTCTTTCAAGTTTATGCAAAAATCAAATTTTGTTTCTTGAAATATTTGGGGAAGACTTCTATAGAAAAAACTTGGGTTCATAAGAGGCTGGGACAATCATTTAGATCTTGCACATGTCGTATTAAATTTCCTTCCACATATTCTACATAAAGACCTATATTCTCTGATAGAGGTGAGGATGGGGTGTAGGAGAACAAGAATGGGTTGTAGGCAGTCTTGACCTTGATGAGTTACAGCTGTGTTGAACCAGGTGTTTCTACCAAGGACCAGAGACCAGCTGACCGTCTGGCAGGTAACTCATATGAGAAGAGAGGACCACAGACAAGCACTACTAAGAGAGGACTACTAAGAAAGCAAGCAGGACTGAAGCAGCTTTAGGTGACAGCAGCCTCCTTTGTAGCTCTGGACTGAGAGCTGGTTTTTTGTTTACTGTCAAATGGTGCCCCATGTGAGGATTATGACTGCAGACCTGAGAGCAGTCTTGTGTCCATTGTCAATGGGGTTTTAGACTCTGTCTAGAAGAACAGTGTATATTCATGCTGAGGCAGCTATCATAAGCTGTCTCTGTCCTATATCTGTTAACTTCTCGAGGACTTCTTAGATCAAAACACAAGTACTCAACAAAATAAGACATCTTTTAGATAAAAATATTTTGGATAAAGGTCTTTTCTTTTGATGAGTATCAGCAAATATTTACTTTTTGTGAAGTACTACCTTATTTGTCAGTATTCATTCCCTCCTATCACTTCACTTTTCTCCAAGTTCTGCAGATCAAATCCAGTCTGAATACCTACAAAATCAATGTACTTGTTCATTGGTGAGATCCATTCATGTCCAAGGGCATTAAAAAGAACATTTCAGAGGACCTAAATAATGCCATGAAATAGAGCCTGCTCTAAAGCTAGTAAACAGGAAGCAGCAACAAGAACATAAAAACACTTTAAATCCTTGATTATACTATTTCCTTTATTTTTCCTGATTTTGCCAGCTGTTTCCTGATGTTGTTCTCTGAATTGAGGCTATCACTGCTTATTGCTTTCATGAACACAGGAGAAGAATGAATTTGCCAGAGTTAAACTGAAAAGAATAATCTTTTATCTTCCCCCAGCAGAAAGCCCATTTTTCAGTTGAACTGATAGAACCACAGGGGCAGTGAGGTTACTAGCAATGATGGTTTTGACAAAAACAATCTTTTGTATCTGCTTTTAGTTTTAATCAAATTATAGTTATCACTTCTTAGCTCAAACATCTATAGATATATATTTTCTGTATTTTGTTAGTCTTAGCACTCAGGAATTTGCTCACATTAGTTTATTGGAACTATAACCTGGACTTTGGGGGAAACTTGCATTATATATTTAATTTTATTTAATTTTAACCATTAAAATGTAAGTTTATAAGCTGACAAAAGTCATTAACATTCCCACTTTTACTGAGAAAGAGAGAGAGAAATGCCTCCAAATGGTTAATATGAAGTGACTTCTGTACTTTTGAGGTTTGTGGTGAAACAGACAGTTCCGTAATTCACTAGATACTCCTTGTCACCTTTGGAGATGAACATGACATCTTCTTTCTGTTAGGCATCAAATCAGTCACCACATCATGCAATGGTGGATTTTGTTTTGTTTTGCAACAGTAGTCTCTACCAACATTAAAGCAATTTTCTTCAAATAGGATTCTATTTGATCTGTTTGTGATTACTAGATGAGCAAAGATTTAGAGAATGTTGGCTATTTTAATGTTGATGTTATTATGAGAAAGGTTATATCTTTATGAGTTGGTGGATAATTTTATTTTTAATGCGCTATGTTAGGTCTGACTTGCCATTATAACTACTCTTTGGAAGTTTCCATCAGTTATGGAAGGAGCTATTATTAACAAGCAATCAGTCAAAACATCTTTCTCTTTCTAAGTTAGGAGAATTTCTGCCTCCACGAATCTAAGAGAGGTCCAAAGAGCCAGCAGAATTTCTGTTTCTTCTGCAGCTGAACATTTAACGAAAGCAGCAGCTGAAATCTTGGTCTTGAATTGGACAGGTTTCTTTTGCTTAAGAATAGCATTGAATGCAATTTATCGTGTATTTCACCAATGAAGTGTAAAACCTTAGCGTGTTACATGGTAAGATTATTTTCTTTTTTTTGGAACTATCCTTAGGTCATGTTTCATGGAAAATCTACTTCAATCTGAATCTACCAGGATTCCTGTGTAGGAGGTGTTGGGAAACTTGAAAACGTTTCCATAGATACAAAGCAGAGACATTGCAGCAGCATTCAGCCAGGCCATGCAATTGTTGAGATGTTTTTCATTACTAGCACTGGGCTGTAGAATTGTACTAAAAGTGGCTTTTGCGTAGTCTTCATTGCCCAGAATATGTCCATTGGTAAAAAAACCCCACTGGTATCAGTGAAGATATATGAGCTTTTGAACTTTAATGATGTTTCTCAATAACACTGTATGGTAAGAGCATGCATCTGCCTAAGCTCATATTTAGCTACTCTGCCAAACTTTATTTAGTTATCTGCAATGTGTTTTCTATATATATGTTTTAGCATTTTGGATGGCGGAGTTTGATACTGTTCATATTTAGTACAGAGCTACTTGCAGAAAAGAAAACAAGAGTAAATGCAAAGTTAAGATAGCTTATTTTTGTGGAAAAACTCTACTTTTTGCTTTATTTTCTCTGTCTTTTGCTCTTGCTGCTGACAGTTTCACTAAGCTCCATTTTTTCCTGATTTATTTTCATGTTTACTACTCTTCCACCGCCTCTGTATTTCTTACACATACTCTTCTATCCATTCTTTATCTCCATATAATTTATAAATAGACTGCAGACTATTACCTTTACCTCTGGTATGTCCCTGTGAAGACCATAGGGACTTCCCTGAAATGAAATACAAAGGCTTCATATTAAAGTTCATAATTGTTGCTGTTATTTAATAGCTCTGCACTTTTGAGGTAGGGGAAAATAAGTAGCTTATTTCTGAGCTCTTCCCTCAGAATTCAATGTTCTCAAGATAAACTGGATAAATGGGATGAACCCTGGCAGAGCCCTGCCCAATTCAGGGAGCCCCTTACCCTCCTGGTGCCTGACCCCAGGGACCTACTTTCTCCTGTGGCAGTACTGTCATTTGGCTGAATCTAAAGAAGAAATGTACTGTTGTTTCCATTTTGCAAGCGAGGGATGGAGTTTTACCTAAGATCAAGTTTCTAATGGTATTTACAAATATTTAAATTCTAATCAAAATTTTTGAGAATCGTGAGTTTCCTTCAAAGCAGGTTCAAATGTGGATTGTTTTGGTTGGTTGGTTGTAGTTTTGTTTCAGTTTTTTTTCCTGATATTTCTATAATTGTTAGCTTGCTATTATCCTGGATTCAACCTTTCCAGCAGTAAAATAAGATACAAGAAAGGGGCTGGAAGAGGAAACACCATCCAATTCAAATTGTAGTTTTAAGTGCATGCTAATAACAAGAATTTTCCCCTGGGGCTGGAAAATGACTGGTTAAGAGTTCAAGTCTATAAAAGGGCCACTCTTCTGAAATTTTTCATTCAAGAGTATCAAGTAAATGAAAAAGAGCGGTAGAGCACAGCAAGATTAAAACATGGGCCAGTGAACAGAAAGTTGATTATAATGTCAATAATGGTGTATTCAGTAATTTTTGTTGCCAAATGCCTTCAGTACACATAAAAAAAAGACAAGGGGAAAAAAAGCATGGAACAATTCACATTGTTTATTTTCCAAAGAGCATAGAGTAATGAACATACTCTAATGTGCATGTGTCAGTGAATATTTGCTGTACAGTTTTATGTCTGGAACTCTCTGCCCTGTTTCTGTCAAGTCAGACAATATTGCCAATATATAAAGTGCCAAAAAAAGAAATAAAACAGGATTATATGGGCAAAATACACACAAAGTGATTTTTATATCGATTAACTTATTGTTACTAACTCCTGAAGTAAAACAGCTGTGCTGAAATTTTTATAGTATGGCAAGTATTTTAATCAGATCAGTAATTAGGAATTTTCACAGCAGGGAAAGATTGGCTATGAAAATATTTTATATAGATTTAAAACTCTCTTGACAAGAGGCATTAGAATTTTGTTGTCTACATATATTTGCTAAGATATAAACCATTATATTTCCTGCTGTGTTTTGTGAGGTTAATTTTAACTCCTTTTTCTATGTGGCCGTTGCTTAGTCTTTTGCTCTCACTATGCTTCTGCTAAAGTACATGAAAGAATGTATATCATAAGGAATAGAGTGCCACCAGTGCAGTAGCTGGGATGAAAACTATAGGCAAAAGCAAAGCTCAGACAAGGTTCTTTGAAAATGCAGAATGTGACTTAACGAGGACGAAGATGTCCTTGTCTGAGTAACCAACAAAAATTTCTTCTGCTAAAAGTTTATTTGTTTCTAAATAAACTCTGTAAAGTAAGAAAAATATTGCAAGCAACGGCATTCTCTATTTGAATAAAAGAAAAAGAAAAAAAGGAGAAAAGCTCATCCTTTTCAAGTCGGGAACGTGTTTTCAGGGCTACAGCTTGGCAAAGTTTACTCCAAGATTTTTCACTGGTCCATGTGGAAATTTGTTCATGTGGTTCCCATCCCTAACTAAAATACACTCTCCAGTTTAATCATCATTACCTGTCTACCTTCTTCAGGTGCATTCATGATGGTTGGACAATGCTGTGTGATGTGATTTTTGTGTAAAAAACTGCAGTTGAACTTTGGTAGGTGTTTCACAACATATGCACTAGAAAGGGACACGAGTGACCCAGGAATATCCCCAGTCTTAGGCTTTTGTCCTGCACATGTTTAAACCTCTGCATAACAGTATTGATTTTACTTAGGGCAAGTTCTACCTAAAATTAGGCATATAGATAACCTTTAAGTTTTTATACCAAGAAGGGCCTGTGTTGTCTCTATTCTTCATCCAAAAGTACCCTTATTTGGACACTATTCTGAACTCAACATGCAACTTTGTAGTAGGTACATTTTTAGATTCTTAGTGCAAAAGAGGTAACATGCTAATTTTGTCACTATGTGACAATAGTACCCCCCTGGGCATTTAATCCAGAAATGCTAATATGTGTTGATTATAACCCTAAAGTGTGTTAGTCCAAGGCAATTTGTTCTTGTTCATGGAACCTGAAAGTTCAGAGATTTCACCTGAAGAAGGGCAGCAGGCAATATAATTAAGTGAAAAAAATTATCTTTCTTTTGTTCTGGTAATCCCAACCCTTTTACCCCTGCAGAGTTCAATAAAATACACAGAGAAACCAAGTGAGTTCAAAAATCAAGGGGATGGCATTGACAGACTCGAAGACTGCATAGATTTCCCTCTTAGAGAAACATAATTTTTCTTCTGACTCAACTGTTACTTTTATAATCTCCAAAGTGTAGGTGAAATGCATTTGTGGGAGATCCTAACTCTCTGGTTAGCTTGTTTTATGAAAACTCTGTACTTACCTGTGCAGTTGTGATAGCCGTGCAAAAAGACAGGACTAGTCTCACTTGCTTAGCAAAAGAAGTTTTAAAAATGTTTTGACACTTTAATTAGTAGATTTCTAGATAGGATGTTTTATTCTCTGTCATATAAAGATTATTGGATTCATTGCCTTCATTAACTAAAGTTATTGGTTAAATTTGTACAGTGATATTAGTAAAGATTAGAATCCAACTTCTGGCTCAGTATTAGATGTCTACAGGGCTTTTACTTTTGTGGGTTATTGCTAAAGCACATCATGAGAGAGGAAAAAGAAAATTTATTAAAGTGACAAAGAAAGGCCACTGCATAAAAATTTGTAGCTTTCCTTGCTGAAAAGCAGCATTACATGTTTTCTTCTTTTGAGGTCAAAGGATGAGATTCTGAACAGACCAGAATTACTTCTTGTTTAATTTTTATGTATCCAACTATACTGAAGATCTATTTTTTCATGTTAACAGGAGTAGACATTTTATAGACAAGTAAATTTCATGGAGCATTGGATATATTTTCAGGCTGAAAATTCCAGTCGTCCATGAAATTAAAGAGAAAAGGGTCCCCTTTAAAGGAAAGTTTGACAATTACAGATCCTGTCCACCTCTTCAAATATATTTCCCTATCAAACTTTTTACCAGCTTTAATAACCCTTTTGATGTTGTATTTGTTGGTGTTGCTAGTGTAACAAAAGGTGTGATAGGAAGCCGGGTTAAATGATTCTGCTGGCAAGAGTACATGTGAATTTCACTCTGGAAAGAAATTTGCCGTACTTCTCTGGGAGTCAACCATCATGCAAGTCTGTCAAAATTCAGTAGGAGTTCAGCACTTTGAACATGTTCTTTGCAAGGTCTCCTGACTAATATCAAACTTCTATTTTTTAACAACTTCAAATGCTTGAAGAGGTCCTGAATGTTTATTTAAAGAAATAAGGGACTGGTTCTGTAAAAATTTCCAAAAAGGACTGTTTAAAGTTAGCCACAGAGGTCTGTAGTTCAGACATCTAAAAAACTTGCCATATTTTTGAAGATGGTTAAGGCTCCCAAAATGTCAATAATTTCAATAAGAACTGCGGCTGATCTTCATACCACTTCCATGTGAGTGTTGCATAATAAGCTACTGTTTGTCCATCAAAACCAATTTCCTGAGTACATCTTCTCTTCACTAGACAGAAAGATTGAGTAAGATCAAGACTCACTCTTTGAGTAGAGCCAGGTTATCACAGGTACACAATCAGGACAAACGGTAGTCTTTATACGAAGTATCTTGTAACTTCTGGTAATGCCTGGTTTTAGAACACTTGGAAAGGAGGAATTTTCCATTATCTCAAACAAGGGAAAAAAATGGCTTTGAGTATTGAATAGAAGTATTTATGTAAGTCCTACAACTCATTGTAACTCCAGCTGTCAGCAGTCCATCTGTTTTCCCTGTCATCATAGCTCTAATAGGTCTGCCAAGAACATAATAGAGTCTGGCTCCACATAAGATCCTCTTAGCCTCCCAATGCCAAAGAATAATCAATAATCCTGGTCAAAAGTTGATAGCAAAACTCCTTCTTGAAGAAAAAAATATGCTTTCTAGTTTGATTTTGGCTGTTTTGTGTATTCCCCACATTGAAACAGGAGATGATATACGACCCATTCTATGTTGCTGTAACTTTTAGCTACTATTAGTTTAAAAGTAGTAAGGCTGCCTTACTGTAGTCTGTAGTCCTGTAGTGTATTTGTAGATGTTTTAGTGTTTCTGAGTGGATTCTTCTCACATTTCACTTATGAATTTCATGCCCATTTCAATTCATGCTGAAAATAGATTGCAGAATGTCTATATTATTGCAGGATGGAAGGTATATTCTTACCAGCCCTGTTAAATAAGAAATATGTGGTTTTTTCTTACTCTAAGTTCCTACACTGTGAGATTTTGGCAGCCCTTAAAGCCTCTGTGTTTCTCTGCAACAGCATTTTCAGAGAACTTCCAGTTCTTAAAAGGAGAAACAACCACAGTTACATGACACCCTCCCTGTACTGCATGGTATGTAGTTTGAATTGCTGCTTTTTTCTTACTCCTGTACAGGGCTCCTGAGCACCACTGAACTGCAGTACAGGAGACTATGTAAGTCTGTGAACATACCTTTGTGGCACTTCATGCCTGAATGGAGGAATTAATACAGTATCCAACATTGCTCTGTCATTTTCTGTCTTTATAGAAGAGATGGCTCCAGATTGTTATATTTGGGGGGTGGGAGGTGTTGCAATTCTCTTCTGTTAAAAAAAGTTGTATTATCTAGGCTTTCTTTGCACTTTAGACCCATGTAGTAACCTTTTTATACTGACACAGTAATTCTAGTGTTTATAAATATATATGTAGTTTGCTACTCATGGATGCCTTTGATTACAGCTACTCTGTGAAATGTAAGGCAGTCAAAATGAAGCTGTAGACACTAACAATTCCATATTAGTGAAATATTTGTCAAATCTATTGCTACTCTTCATAAGTAATAACATTTACAAACAGTAATTTAAAATTGTTAATACTTTTAGAGGTAGAAAGAATTCAGATAGCATCCTGAAGTTAAAATATCAGAGATCGTCTCAAAGGAATTGAACATGTTGTACAAAAGGAGGTTGAAGTATAGCAAATGGAAAAGACAGTGATAACATTAATAAAAGACAAATATGTTTCTCAGAATTCTATCTGAAACTTTGTGTTGTGAAGTTATGGGTTTATAAGTTGCTGGTGAGCCCCACAAGACACTGACATGGACTACTGATGATCATCATCAGAAAGATGTCCTTTGTCTAGGTTTTTGTCTTTTCAGGGAGGAGTTTCCATGCTTTAGTATCAAATTACTGGCCTCTTCAACTCAAGGTGTATTGAGATTACCTTTGTTACCAAATTGAAGCACCAGCAGGATGAAGAACACTGTGTGAAGGGGAGCTGTCAATAGATGGTAGCTTCACTATCAAAAATTAATGTTTGGTTATTTTCAGGTGCCTTTTAAAAAGCATGAGATATATTTGTAAAATATGAAGATCAAATATCAAAATCTATTGATATGGCAAGAATTATTTGGAATTATTTACCTGCGCATTGTGTTTAAGTGCTATTTATATCCATCAACATTTAACAGGGAATTAAAAAATATAAAGGTAAATATTTTCAACAAACCCTATTAATTTTAATATATGAAAAAAACCCAAAAGCATATTCAAAATCTAGTGCTGACTTTTTGCTCCTTAATAATTCTGAGGTATTTCCAGTTTTCTCTCTAGGTCAAAGACATCTCATATAGGCATGCTCAATAATTTAAGACCATACTTTTAAAGAAACTAAGGTATTCACATTCTTTAGACAATGCTATTAAGTGACTGCCTGAGCTTTCAGAATCATAACTGTCTTGATGAAAAAAAACAGTAAAACTTTGCCACTTAACGTATTCAATAGAAAAATATAGGGCACATTATGAGGTACTATGATACCACATAAAACTCCAGTGTGTTTTCCTCGGATACCTGAGGATAGAACCTCACCTGATTGTAAAATATTACTGAACCTGGCCATGCTCCACTGAAATAAACCAAATGATACTGATTTATGGTAATTGGGAAGTTGGCTAACAAATTCACTATATAAATTTTCTATACAATATTATCTAGGTTAAGGTCATACTTCCTAAGTGCAATTTCTTTCCCTTCTGATACTTTCTCCGTGCTCTAATCAGTTGTATCACAAACTGTAATGGTTTAATTGTAATATATAGAGGCCAAACTAATTTCAAGTATAAAAATTGCAAACCAAATCTGCCATATCATACTAATATGATGTATTAGTAGACGATTAGTAGATTACTAATATCTAGTATTACTAGATTTGGATATTAAATAGAATGCAGGATTCCAGCAAATAGACTAATTTTATTTTAAAGAGTTCTTAAGTAAGAGCCTGAACTAATTGAGAAGTTCTCAAAATAAAAGTATCAGGTCTCAACATGGTTCATTTACTTTAGGACAAAATGAGACAAAATTTGCTTCTTCCAATTTGATAACCCCACTTCAGTGCATGTTTGTGCCTGCTTATTAGAACTGCTGTCATTGAATACCAGAGGCAGAAAATAAAATTAAAAAGTCCCACTGAGTCAGAATTTTGACTAGGATAAATCAAACTCAACAAGTCAGTGTACTCTGTTCAAAGATCTGTCCCCCCCTACCCAGTTTTTCAATAAACTTATGTGTACTGGTCAATTTTTCCATTAATTTATGCATACAGATCAATTAATTTATGTGCACTGGTCTGTACAGCAGTTGTGTTGATATAAAATAGGTTAAAAAAAATGGGAAACAAGACTCCTAATTGTTTCCCAAAAGAGGCCTTTGGCTTTTCCTTGCATCTACATAACACTCCTAGATCAACCACCCTTGAGAGAAGAGCAATGTCATTTTTGCTCTCTGATTGAGTATCCAAAAGCTAGGCAGGCCCCTGCCTGTTAAAAAGACAACTGTGGTTTGAGTTTAATTAAGCAATTAAATTTTATTGCTTTGTTGTATTTGAAGCTATGAACAGCTGCTGAAACTGATTAAACACTAAGGCGAAGCCTGAGGTGTTTGATCAGTCCAAAAACTAATTTTATGCCAAGTAAGGAACCAAATTATAAAGATTATTCTTGTCATTATATAACAAATCATAATATAAAAATAACAAGATGAGTTGCTTCCACTTTGAAGTTTTGAGAACTGGACCTAAAGTTTCTTTACTGGACTGTTCAGAGAGACACCAGCACATAAATGTCTGCATTTACTAGTCTCACAGATTCAATGGAACATGGTGATGTTTTTTCTTCATCCGTCAAACCAAGGCTTCTTTGAGCCTAAAATCCATTTCAGAAAGTGTTATACAATCCATATTTTGTCTTGAATATTGGGCACACTACTCTTGAGTAATAGTAAATCTGAAAACTATCAGTTGTTCTCTGAAATCACAACTAGAATAATTAATCTAAAGTAATGCAGTGACCAAGGTATGTTCAGGAGAAAATACTGAAATAATCAATCGTGTACCTTACATTGTTCTGCTTCTTCCCAAGCAAGGTACCCTATGCAGTCATTAAAGAAAATGCAACCTCACAATATGCCCCCAAGGCATATATGTATTTACTCTGCTATTTAATAATTTGAAAAACTGTGGCTAACAAAGCATACATTTTTTTGCCCAGGTTCATTAAGTGTACCACATCTCTAAGAACAGACCTGCATGTGCTTTTAGTTGAAGTGATGTATTTTAAATAGTGAACAATGCTACATTCCTGACTGAATCTGTGCAATGCTACAACTATGTAAAAAATTGGTTTGCATACATAATATATATTTTGCACGTGAATTTATATGTTTAATGAAACGATTTGTGCATATGTTGAAGTCACAACTTAGGTAACTATTTTAGTCAAAGAAGATTTTTTTTGAGAAGCAATATTCATGAGCAGATGGAAAGAATGGAAAACAGCTCCAGCTCATGTCCATGATAGCAAGGTACACTTTATTTCTCCTTACTGGAGAAGTGACTGGATGCACTTTTTTTTACCTCTCAAGGACCTAAGAATTGCCTTTCTTTGCCAAATTGAACAAATCTTTCTCATGTTTTTAAAAGGCATATTCACTCACAAGCTAGCTTGTGTGCTGCACAGACAGAAGTTAATGTGCTCCCAATCAAGAGCTTGCTTCTTCCTAATCAATTTAATGTAATTAAAGACTAACATGCACTTTCTTTCACATTATCATCTTTAATTTTGTGCAGCTCTTTGATGTCTAAAAGCTGCTGAACCCAGAAATCAGAGACAACTATTTCAAACATATTGTTGTTGCTTATTTTGCTGCAGGCCTAGCAAGATGTCGTGTGCTGTTTAATGATACCTAGAAATGTATTAAAATATTTTTTTCCCCTGATCAAAAAAAGGCAAGTTTCTCTTTGCAGCTGTGGATTGCTGTCCCTGTAGATGTTAATTAGTAAAACTTCCAGGCTCTGTAGCCTAAACTGACTTAAATCTTTGCTCCATTTATGGTAGCATAAGAGTGATAGTGGGTTTTTATCCTTGCCAGGATGATTGAATTAAATTAACATGTTCCCTGTTTGATGTCTTAAATAACCTCCTTTTTTTAATAACTCTTAAAATTCCTTTCAAAATTTTTCCAGTAGGGCAGGTGCCACTTAAAATTGTGAACCAGGGGAAAATCCCCAAAACAAACAAAACAAAATTTAAAAAAAAAAAGTTAAAAGCTAAAAAGCTGAAGAGCCTTACCAAATGTGGCTTACAGGGGAATGATAAAGAAAAAAAAAAGAGTAACAAATAGAATACAATAACTCAAGGAATTTTCAGAGAAGTACTTTAAGTATAGAAGATAATTGTAATTACAAAATAAATAGTTCTTTCTCATAACTGTTCTCTACACAGTAGCTGGACAAGAAAACTATTTAAAAAGAGTAATTCTGCAGTCTTTTGATGATATGGTTATTATTTAAGTGGCACATTGCTCTAAGAAAGCAGTTTTTTCATTTACATGAGAGGGCAGGGTAAACACTTGAATGCCAGTAAAATAATACTGACAATTAAGCTTCAATCATGGTTCAGTGTATTAAAAAACAAAGGAGAAAGGGAGATGAAGACCCTGTCTCTGTCAAATCTAACCCAGGATTTAATCAGACATAGAAACAATATCAAATGTCTAAGAGTGCTAGAACTGCTGATGATTTGTGCCCTTTGCCTACAGTTAGGTGTTTTTCTGGAGTTTTCATCTCCAAATACACGTTAGAGTACAAAGACAATGCTCACAGAAAGCAGCTCTGGAGTTCATCCTAAATATCATTCTTCTACTTATTTGGATAATATGTCTAGTGATAAATATATGTTGAGAGAAAATATGAAATAGGTTTGAACTCCCTAAGAGAGGTGTAGTTTGTTGAATCATTGAAATTTCAGTAGATTAAAAACATACTGACCAGCTCCCAGAGTGAATCAACCAAGCACCTTCTCGGTCTTAGCTTGCTTTTCTTTTTTCCTGGATGCTTCTAGCCATTCCATTTGTCTTGCCTCCAGCTGGTTTCACTGCGCCCACCTCTTCTCTTCTCTTCTCTT